>JADBJO010013032.1:2500-7500 GCA_016801955.1 Conus betulinus | reverse complement strand
CTCGCGCGTGCGTGCACTCTAGCACGCACGCCACGCGCACGTCAGCGAGCATGCACACACGCGTATACGCACACACGTGTAAGTATACATATCTGTAATGCACAGAAGCAGTATTTAAGGGGCAGTTCTAGAAATTGACAAAAAAAAACACGTTTTCTTGAAATACTTCAAACAATAGTACTGAAAACAATCTTTAAACTATATATTTTCATATGCAGTTTAACTTTTTCGTTTATTCCAAGTAGTTTTGGAATAAAGAGCCTTCCAACGTAGGTGGATGTGTGCCCAAAAATAACACTTTCGACGAAAGATTTTCTGGCAATTTTGACTCGCAACACAGCTGTCGAAAATACGAAGCTACTCCCTCGCTAACAGCAGATAATAACGCCTCCCTATAGTGACGTCATCCGCTATGTCTGCTCCCTGACTGGTAGCGTGCGTTGTGGATTTTAGCACTATTTTCGATCGATTTTCTTGTTCTACAAGCCACGAACACGCCTTCAGACCCCAAGGGATATGGAAAGCGCAGGAAAACGCGCTGATTTTGTGGAAACCAACACAAAAAAGGCAAAAGGGACTGCAGAGAGTCAGAAAATGAGTGTGAAGTGAGTGTCGAGTCAGTGGAGGAAGACTTTGTTCGTGTGGACACTTCTATTGACAGCCAGCCTGGCTCTTCAGGATCCAAGAGATCGACAAGTGCCACGCCCACTCGGTCAGAGATCAAACTTTTCAACAGGTACTGTAAAGCAGATCAGTCATCAAGTTCTAGTTTTGACAGTGAAGATGATGATGATACCATTGATGATGGTATTGAGATAAATGAAAAAGTAGAAGGGAACAGAATCATTGATGTAGGGATTTTAGATCAAAACATTTTTGCCCAATTTTTACGCAGTTTGAAGAAAGGGATGAAGGGCAGGGCACTAGCTGATGGGAAACACAATAGGAGGGAAGGGTAGGCTGACAGATGAGGCAATCAATAAAATCCAAATCTACTATGGAATTGCAATCAGAGCACACAAGCATGACCTAAACAAGATGAGAGAAGCTATCTGGGCCATTTTCTTCCACAAGCTCTCGTCTGATGAGCTTGATGACATGGGCAGACACAGACACTACCACAACATGTGTTCCATTACATGGTGCACATTCAAACAAGCAGAAGCAAACAACACTCTAGATACATACAGGCACAAAAACAATCTACCACATGCAGTCATGGAAGCCATCAGGCCAGTGTTCGAGGATCTAGCAAAGACTGAGTTATTACAGAAGTGTTTAGAAGGCTATACACAGAATGCTAATGAGAGTATCAACAGTGTGATCTGGAAATACAGCCCCAAAACAAAAACACATGGCCTGACAGTTGTCAACACTGCAGTAGCTATTGCTGTGTGTGTTTTCAATGATGGTGCCAACACTCTTGGGCACATCCTGGAGAAGCTAGGCCTGTCTGTGGGTTTGTTTACCGAGCGATTCCTTCACGCTAAAGACACGAGCCACATTCTGACAGCACAGCGCAGGGCCCCTATGGCTACCAAGGAGTACAGAAGGAAGAAGAGGCTTCAGAGGCTAGGCAGAGAAGAACTAGCAGAACTGGAGGGGTTTCCATACCAGGCAGGCTGCTATTGACCTCACAAATGTATGTTGCAACCTATTTTTTATCAACGACATTTTTCGCCGAAAAGTGACATTTTCTTCAACATTGGTAATCATATCTCTGTTATATTCCAAGCTAGAGCTATGAAATTTTGTGTGCCATTTTACATATAAAAAGCTGATTGTGAACCTCATTCAGGGTTATACCTGTGATAACTTAGATTTTATGATACTTTAATTTGTGTTATATTTTGACAAATTGTAGCATTTTTTAAAAAAGTGTGAAACTCAGAAAGTTACCGTAGAAATGATGTATTGGAGGTTCATAATCCAGGTAAACTACTTTTACAGCTACATGCAAAAAATTATACCTCTAGCTGAACTCAGAGCTGAATAAATGGGTCAGAGTAGTATGTTACTATAAATAATGCAGTAGCTATAGAAATGGTCTCTTTGACTAATTACACAATCAAGAAATGATAAAACATAAAACCAAGAATTTTCTATAAAAGATCAATGTTGCTTTCAGTATAGTGACCAATTTTTATTGAAATCTGATGAAAACTACTTCAGATATAAAAATCAAACTAAAATTGCTCTATGCTAAGTAGTACTGCCCCCTTAAACACACTGTTGGTCTGTAAGCACGTGAATATTAGCTTCCAGCCATGTCAGCATTTTAGCTTTCTCGGATTTGCTTCTTCTTTCTGCCCATGTATTATACGTATACATAAAAGGATTGATAGCAGAGTTTAAAGGAAGAACGAATATTGCCAGGGCGACATTGACTTCTCCAGGGATTGGTACATCAGCCAGTGACAACATCCCACACAATCCAATGGGGAACCAACACATGAAATCTGTAACAGCAATATTGATCAGCCGCCGGGCAATAGTTAGATCCTGTGACACTTTCGTGGAGTTCGTGTTTCAATGAATTACGCTTTACTGACCAGAAGATAAGGATTTGACCTGAAGAGATTAGCAAGAATAAGGTGAAATTAAATACGATCAAGACACTGACAGAATACAGTTTTCCTTTGAATTCCTGTCTTGTAACAGGCAGTGGAATGCATATACCTGACTGACTGTAGAACTCCCAGTGTCTTGTCATTGGCAGTAAAGGGAACACAGCTAATAGCCAACCAACCAACCAGTCAAGACACAAGCTACAAGTGATGATGTTTTCTCAAATCGCAGAGTGCTGAATGGAAAGTGAAGAACAATGAAGCGATCCAGCGTGATAAGCAGATCATCAGTGCAGACACCTCACTCGACAGTAGAGAGAAAAAGCCAGCTACATGACACGTCACACTGTTCTTCCATGTGTCGTCACAGTGGAGGTATTTACCTCTGAGCCTGTCATCATCAGCAGCTCCAATAATGGCAATGTACACTCCCATCAGGAAATCTGCTGCGGTTAGTGCGATGACAAAGACACTGAAGCCAGTTAGAGCTTCTTTTCATGACAGGCAAACGTATACAGAAGGAGAATAAGTTGCCAGACAGAGATAAAGAAGCATCATCCATAAAAACGCACGGTACGTCCACGACAGGAGTAAATCTTCACACGAGGAAATCTCGTCTTTAGGGGCGCAGCACGAACCGCTATCAAAGTCAGGAGGCAAAAAGTCATCACAACAGAGTTTATAATTTCCCGTGTGTATGACAACTAAATGCTGAAGATGTGCGAAAATATCAGCTGGAAAAGTTTTAACGGGACTGCCGTCCATGTACAGTTCAGCCAGGAGAGGTAAAGACTGAAAACTGCTGAGAAAAATACTAACGGAAGTGAAAGTCAGGTTCAGTTTCCGTATTTGAGGAAAGGATGAGAAGACTTGAGCGTCAAACCGAGGTGAGTGGGGTATGTGACAGGTCTATGGTTGTCAGTCTGTTTTGCTGGACAGCAGAAGACCTGACCCTAACCAGAGAAGTGAGAGGATTCCTAGATAGCGTCAATATTTTTCTAGATTTTCCAAGCCAAGAAAAGATGCTAAGCTGACCTGCTTCAGCTGGTTGTTGCTAAGGTCTAACACTTTTAGATTTAACAATGTCATGTTAGATATGTGATCTATTGAACAGTGTGCAAAGATAGACGTGAATAAGATATCTGTTGTGGCAGATATCAGACAGCGTCATGCCAGAGCCTGTTGCATCCAGGTAACGGAGCTGAGGGAACTGTATTGGATGAAATATCTGACCACATTTCAGTGCGTGGCCTTGACACTGACAGTTTAAAGGACATGTCACATCACACAGTAATTCATCATCATGCATTAGGCAGTGAGACCAGCCGTCACATAAATGATCACTATGCAAAACAATTCTAGAACTTCTGCATCGAAAAAATCCTGGACACTTCAGTTCCTCGCATCTCTCTTCATCCTGGTGGTCAATACAGTCGTACATTCCATTGCACAGTGTATAAACAGGCAGACAGTCATTGAAGAGTCCAGGACAACGATAATGGGTGTCAGGACAGGATTGGTTGGAAGCCATTGGAGTGCAGTGAACAGACCCTTGGTGTCAAAATCGATCAGGGCAGGGGATGGGAAACGTGGCTGATATCTGTAAAATTGCCTCACCTCACGACAGTTCTTTTCATCAGATTCATCCCAACAGTTAAACAGGTGGTCACATACACTGTCAACAGATAAGCACTGACCATTGGAACACGTAAATCTGTTTTACACACAGTTTGAATGATAACAAAACGATTCATCGCTCTTATCCCGACACTCGATGGCAAAGTTACAGACCAGATTGATTGATAACGTAAGGCGGTTATCACTGCATTGGAACAAGGGAATTGTATTGACATCGTGATTTAATGAGTCAGAGTCGGGTGATCCATAAGAAAAACTGCAATCTATTTCAGCTTGACAATCATCGTTATAGGCATCAGAGTCACAGAGGAAAAATGCGTGTGTGATATCACCACCATGGCATGTAACCATAAACTGTCGCTTCACTGACGTGCTAGTGATGGAAATCATGTTTGAATGATGAGATTTTACATTGTGGGTACTTTCAAATAACGTACACATCGCACCAAGCTTATGCAAGTGAGTAATACACGACTGATCGGTGTGGAAGAAAACTTCTCTGGGTGACCACTGCAAAGTCAGACAACTCTTTCCCGGAGTATACTTCACATGATCAGGTCTCACGTCTATAGTATGATAAATGACATTTTTGTCTTCACTTAAAATACAGTGTCCATACATAGACTGCAATGGCAAGTTTCACAATGAATAAACCAACCACATAGTCCACGTAATTTTTGGCTATTGCTTGTAAAACTGGAAGCATCGGACCCCAGTCATACACACAGGCTGGAAATGCCAGCGTACCTCCCAGTGAAACGCAGTACCTGTGAGCTATTTGAGAAGCATCTTGTG
>JADBJO010013031.1:7500-54515 GCA_016801955.1 Conus betulinus | reverse complement strand
CCACCTCCTTTCTAATGTTTTTGAAAAACCGCCAGGTTCTAGGACAGTTTGCTATTTTTGTTTTCGGAACTGGGCTTGTGAGTTGGGGTTCTCGTATCTCCGTTAACCCCCCCCCCCCCTCCCTCCCATCTGGCCCACCCTTGTCTGTCCCTAGGGGGTAATTAAACTGTCAATATGTTCAGAAGTACATGTATGAGCCATTACACAGGGAAAACGAGTGGGTGAACACTGAATACTCGTTACTACCCTACCAATGATTCGATAATCTCTCTAACGTGATAATTTTTTTAAAAACACATTTTGTGTGTTCTGCAAATACATTTATTTTCGTCCATTGCCTCTCGATACTATTCTTAGTAATCGCTTAGAAGTTAAAAACGAAGATTTAATTTTTGTATTCCTGTTAGCGAGTAAGGAGAGATGAACCGGAAGTGAACCAAACGCAACAGGTTGAAACAGTTCATCTCAGGTCAGGAAAGCGTGGCGGCTGCGAGTGTGCTGCTGCTTGAGAGCGGACAGAAGATGCCAAAGTAAGTGTACAGGTCTCAAAAGCAGAAAGGCAAAGTGTAGAGTATAAGGCTGAAGATACATTGCTATTCTCTGTCAAGGTATAGAACTTCTTATTTCAAGTTTCGAGGTTTAATTTCCGTCTGGAACAAGCTTACACTGCCATGCTTGTCGTGGCAAAATGTGTGTTGTCAACGACAGTCGAAAACCAATCTAACCAGCATTTCATTGGTGGCTGCTTTCGTTTTCGTTTTCCTTTTGTTTTCCTTTTTTTTTTCTTAAATTATTATGTTTTCCACTCACTTACGAACGGAAAAAGCAAGCAAGGACAAAAGGACTGCGATTGATATAGCCCTGGACAGCCTCTTAGTGGGTTGGGGGAAAAAAAGGAGTCCATAGAGCGTCAAAAAATTTAGTCATTGTCATCCATCACGATGGATTTTTCTTCTTTTTCTTTCCGTAGAGTGTCCACAGTCATCAAGTTGATTATTCTGACAGTTGTGTGTATGACAAGAACGCCGCCGCACAAGCAGACTCTCCACGCTATACAAAATCCAAAACGGTCAAGTACGTGTGAAATGCAAAGACTTGAAGCCCTTGCCACTCACAAGCAGAAGAAGCCACAACTTGCAATTCCATCGCATCACTACGCGCACAGACTACTGCAAGCATGCCTTCTTCCCCGTACCCTCCGCAACTGGAACAACCTGTCTGCAGAAATGGTCAAATCTCCTACCCTGGCCTCCTTCATTTTGAAAGTGACCAGGTCCTCCACGTAAATCTTTTTTTTCCCTTTTCCTAAAGCTTCTCAGTGTCCCTCCAGCATGTCAATAATTGCTGAACACTTGGCAGGTGGACATTACTGGAAGAAGAAGAAGAAGAAGAAGACCGTTTTTTTAAATCCCCACCATTAAGGCAGCCATACTCCCAACTTCGGGAAGGTGCATGCTATGTGTAATGTGTCATCCATACCAACGGCCAAACTGGTCTTCTCTTCCGAACGTTGGTGATGGGATTTTACATGTGTGCAAGATGTTATGTGCGCGTTCAGACATGGAACCTCAGTCTGTAGTCTCATTCGAAGGACTGAATGGGAAATGGAGTAAGAACTAATGTTAACTCCGAGGGAAAAATCCCCCTGTACCGAAATGTCCCGGCGGAGATTCGAACCCGCAGCACCAAGATTAGGAGTCTGGCGCTCAACCAACTGAGTTGTTCCGGCTCCCTCAGTCACGTCGATCAGTGCATATAAGTGAAGCACTTTTAACGTGTGGATGCTTTGAATTCTGGTGACCATGGCGGAAGTGCACTTCACTTGAGAAGTGTTCACTTATGGTTAGATAAGCAGGCAGACAGACTCTGCTGCCCAATACCAAGGCATATAGAGTGCAGATCTCCCAGTTGGTTCAGGAGCAATGTGCTGAGGGTGTTAGTGACAGAGTACAGCTAGAGCCTCCAGTTCATAGCACTGTGACAAAACAGCCATACATGGTGACAACAGTATTAACAGTACTACTGCTAGACTCGGTGACACGGGAGACTGATAATGACAGACTTTGAGGTAGTAGCTAGTTCACTTGAAGGGCCTGGCAAGAACCGTGGCAAGATTCTAGAGCCAGCGTCAACACTGACCTGGGAAGGTAGAGTGCATGAATATACAACATTGCTCAGGTATAACTATATATAAGGAGCTCTCCAAGATTTAAGTGTAAGTAAACGTTTTATATGGAAAGGAGCAAGAAAGTGGAAGGGAAGGGGTGGTGGAGGAGGAGGTGGCTATGCCATACTAACATCTATAGTAACAGTGAAATAACATTTGGAAGCAGCCAGTTTTGTGTCAGTCTCATTGATTTGCGGGCCTGTGAACAGAAGAGCCATTCTTCCAGGTGGGTTCCAATCAAAAAGATTGAGACACAGGGGGATGAGTTGGGGATGGAGCTTGGGGACTTTCTGAATATTACTTCAAGACAGGTTTTTATGTTTTCATACGACAGTACTTTACACAGTTGTACCCCCCCCCCCCCCCCCATCTCCCCTCCCGCTCCCTCCACCCGTCCACCCCAGCTGACTAAGGTGTGTCAATGTTTTAGAGTCGACAGAAGATGTTGCAGAATGTCTTAAACTTAAAGTAGGAAGCTTAGAGCTGCAGCGGTGGCAAATCTTCTCTGACTGCTTGTGCATCGCTAGAGATCTGATTTTTTGAGTGAATTCAGTTGCAAAAGAATGTTGCATGAAACCAAACACTACAGCAATTTTTCTCTGTGTTATAAACTTTAAATGTGATGACTTATGTATCATGGCACTCATAATGTCTGTAGCGTAGATGGCTTAATTAACTTTTAAAGTTCTTTTTCTTTCTAAACCTTAAAAAGTCATATGTAATAACTGCCAAACATGGATAAACGAATCAACAAGACAAAACACAACAAGTTTCAACCTCTTAAGTCTTCTTCAGGCAAGATAAACAACACTCAGGACAAAGAAAATGAAGAAACGAGCGATCACTTATCTTGTCAAATTTGGCGCAAGATGGGCATTCATATTCGTTGTCCTGAGTGTTGTTTATCTTGCCTGAAGAAATCCTAGGAGGCCGAAACGCGTCATGTTTTGCCTTGTGACTTTGCAACTACCTTTATTTTGAAGGTATTTTTTATTAAAAATGCTGCTGAAACATGTTTCTAGAGGATTTTCCCTGTTGGACCTATCACATGAGGTGGATGTCACTGTCAGCATTCAACCTGAATTAACCAGCCAACCACTCTGTCGTTCATGGGCAAGCTATACAATACGCCATGATAGGTTAGTATAACTAGTGTATAGGAAACTAGGAGTAGGTTATCTAAACAAATGTCTTTAATACCTTTTGTGACAGCTGTGAACTAGTATTTTATGTGTGCATGATTGTGTGTGTGTGTGTGTGTGTGTGTGTGTGTGTGTGTGTGTGTGTGTGTGTGTGTGTGTGTTTTCAGGTACTTTCTGTGATTACTGTGATACTTATCTCACCCATGATTCAGTAAGTATCTTGTCAATGTTTTTTTCTGTTGACAGCTTGTTTATATGGATATTTCTCTTCCCACCTGTGTTGGTTTTGTCTCAGTTTGTGCTCCTTTCAACGCTGCAGATATTGGATTGCTAGTGTTTTAGAAATCTATGTGTTAACCTCTCGCCTGAATGAATGAAGTGAATGACACCAAGTTTCAGGGAGCTGAGATTGTGCCCTTTAATGGCAAATCAAATAAAATCTTTGAAAGATCTTTGGCATCAGTGATCTCACCCAAGTTATTGTCAATCAAAGAAAACATTGTTGAAAAAAGGCCAGGTTCCAGAGAGAGGGTATATAATGCAGAAGAGAACAAGTTTGGAAAACAGAAAAAACAAAAACAAAAAAAAAAAAAAAAAAAAAAAAAAACGCCCAAAGAAAAACAAAATGAGCATTGACGAGAACAAAAATCCAGGGATTCTGTACTCCTTCACTTGTGTTGATGTGAAACTTAGTTTGTCTTTGCATCAAAATTAATAGAAAAATGTCTGTGAGAATGAGACGGTCTAACCATCCTATTACTTAACTGGCATTTGACCCGTGCTTAACAGAGGATGATTGGGGAAAAATTCTATTTCTTAACATGGTTCTAAAACTCCTACAAGATTTTACCTGTTTCTAGGATGCTAAAGATATTTTTTTTGGATAAATTATTGCAGTAATTCCCAGAAGCACCACTGTTGCATATAAGATCATGTAATGAGAAATGCATTTGATTGATCTTGCATGCACATGCACACACACACACACACACACACACACACACACACACACAAAAAGGCGCTTACACACAGGTGCACACACACATGCACACACACACACACACACACACACACACACACACACACACACACACACACACACACACACAGAGGCACATGCTGACACACACATACACGCAGAGGCACACACACACACACACACACACACACACACACACACACACACACACACACACACACACACACACACACATTCAAAGAGAGAGAGGCAAACTGCATTGGTTGGAACAGGGATAAAACTTGCACTCTGAGTTCAGCTATGACCTCAGGGCAGTGTAGGTCTTACTCACGCTGCAGGCAGAGCGGGTGCTGGTTGGGCTGATGATGTATTCCACAGCAGGGCAGTGGTTAGACTTATTGATTGATTAATGCAAATTGATTAATGTTTATTACTCTGATTAGGACAATGTTCATGCATGAATGTTCATGCATGAAAAGTTTTTTTGAGTGAACAGAGTTAGGTGCAGAAGAAACATACACTCAATTGCAGGCCCATGTTCGCAGCAGTTGTTATGATTTGGCATAAAGATCTCCAGCAATTTAAGAAAAAACATTTATAAGGTGTTAGTGGTATTCAGATTTTCTTTTGTCTTTGTGGTCATAAGGAGGGGGAAGGATGGGTGCAATAGTTGTAGGCTGTCCATGAAACACTTTTTTTTTTTTTTTTTTTTTGAAAGTTTTACATGCCAGAAAAAAAAGGAAAAAAAGTACCTGAATTTTCATTTTTCTTTTTCTTTTTTCTCCAAATGTTATTCAGATTATAGGGGGACTGGCAAGACTTGAACGAAAAAGTAAGCCTTTTTTTTTTGAAAGATAATCATTTGTGAACAGATTTAGGTTCATAGTCTCAGACTTCCTAATAGAGTTGAATATATAAGGATGCTCAGCTGAGGATAGCTAATAGTCTGAGAGAAAATTCCCACTGTGGGGAGAATGAAACCCACAACCTTCAAAGCGTTGGTTTGTGATGATGACAACTGTACCACTTCTAAAGTTCAGGGGATCTCAGGAGAATTAGTAGATATGTTGATGAAAGTATAGCTTTCTTGGTTTTTATTTGTTGAGGTAAAATGTTGCACCATCCTTGACTCCCCCCTCCCTTCCCCCCCCCCCTCCCCCCCCCCCCCCCCCCCCCCAAAAAAAAAAAGAAGAAAAGAAAAAACAAAAAAAATTCCAACAAAAGAGTCCTAATTTTACCGTTTGGAACCCCCCCCCCCCCCCCCCCCCCCCCCCCCCTCACTTTTTTTTTTTTGGGGGTGGGGGTTGGAGTGGGGGGGAGAGATCTACTGCAAGCCTAAGAGATGAATCCATTACTGCTTAAAAGCAAAGAAGCAAGCAAGCAAACAAACGGCAAACAACAGAACTAAAGAAAAAAAAAAATCAGCATAATTTTCAGATTTAAAGCAAACAAGCAAGCAAACAAAAAGCAAATGACACAACACTACCTAAAAAAGATTATTGTGTGTGACTGACATACTTTTCTTTTTCCTTTGTCATTCCCATTGATTTCACCGGGTCAGGGCTGTAGACAGCTAAGGTAAAAACTTAAAAGAAAGATATCAGTGACATGTGTTCCTGTTTTTTGTTTTATGTTCCCATATCTGATTTTTGTTCATGTCCGTGATGTTAGATGCATTTGTCTGTTTTTGAGTTGTCTCACGTTCCCACTCAGTTAGTTGCATGTAGTAGAAATAGAGAAAATATTTTTCTGACACACATTTATTCGTTTCCACCCTTTGGTTTCAATTTTGTTTGTGTGTGTTACTGTGTCTGAATGTTAAAGCAATGATGTTTCAGTATTGTTAGAATGTTAAAAAGTTCAGATGAAAGAAGACATTTTTCTTTTTCTTTTTTTTTTTTTCCAGCCATCGGTGAGAAAGACCCACTGCAACGGCCGCAAGCACAAGGAGAATGTCAGACTGTACTACCAGAAATGGCTGGAAGACCAAGTGCAGAAACTAGTGGATGATACCAGTGAGTGAACTTTGCTAGTCAATGTTTTGTTTTTTTTTTTGGTTTATACTTTTTTTTTGCCTGTGCATGATGGGCATGAGTCTCTGAACTTTCCCTTCATTTTTTTTTTCTTTCTATGTTCAGATCTTTGCCAGGTCATTACTATAATGACGGAAGAATTGTTAGCCCGCACTTGCTTTCCCCCACTACTTAACTGTTCGGTATAATCTGCAGGATCATGCCATTTTGCAATGGAGTGTAGGGAGAGGGAGAGGGCATGAAGATTCAGATTTTTTGAGTAGGTCTACAGTGGCCAAAATGTTGTTGAAGGGATAAGGGATGGGGGTTGAAGTATGTTCACCAAAAAGATGCATTACAGTTTCCTCCCCTGGCAACCTTCTCCTTGTTCCCTTGTGGCACTGAGTGGTACACCTGATTACAGATTAGTATCATTTTTCATCTGTGTGTGCTTGGTTCTCTGTGTGTGTGGATTTTGTATGCCCAGTGGAGGGCATGCATGCAAGTGTGTGTTCATGGGATGTGATGACCACAGGATATTAATGTGTCTTCATTGTCTTGTTTAAAAAAAAAAAGGGGGGGGGGGGGGGTTGTTGTTTGAACGTGCCACCATGTGATCATGTATGTCATTGTGTGGCTGTTGTAGACGACGACTCGGGGAAACATTAGCAGATTTAAGGACTGGGACTTGCAGTACATTATCCATTAATGTGCTGTTAAGCACAGTCTTCGAAATAGCCAAGGGAAAAGATTACAGAATGATAGTGTAAAGAAAAAAAAACTCATCTTGCTATATCTTCTGCACCCGTCCTGTGTGCCTCCATGCTGTGCTGTTTGTATGTTTACTCAAATCATTTTGCTGTATTTTGTACATGTTTTTTTTGAAAATGTGACAAGTCAACAAGCTAGAAATATATAATATAGGTTGGAAATCAGAATCTATTGATAATTTTCTTGAACTGTCACTGGAGGTTTGGGCAAATGTTACGGTCAGGATTTTGCACCGAATCAGTATAAAATCCGTGTAAGCATTTTGAAGACGGAGCATTGACCTACTTCAGGCAGAGAATTGATGTTAAACTGATAACAGATCAAGTGAAACAACTCACCACCAGTCATTTCGCTTATTTTTACAAGGGATTTCTGTCAGTGACATCATTCACAAAGTACATGGGCTACCCCTTACCTGATGAACAGGTCACACATGCCCTCCAATGGGCATGCAAAATTCACCCAGTCTTTGCACCTGGTGATCTTCCCAACATGGTCCCCATTCCTTTCATTGTAATCTGTCAGCTTGGAACCACCTGGCATGTTACCTTGATGGGCACATGAAAGAAAGGGAGAATCAACTTTCAGACTCGGTGCAAAGCCACAAAACCATCTAATTGTGCCTGTCTGTAAATGCTTGACTCGTAAGCAGGGCTTTGGTGCTTTTTGTGTGTGTGAGAGTGCGTGTGTGTGTGTGTGTGGAAGTGTGTGTGTGCATGCGTGCGTGTGTGTGCTTCTGTGAGAGGGTAAAATGCACACTCCATATCATCCTTACACAAGCAGGTGCACACACACATCCACGCACACACACACACACTCGCACACATACACACACACACACACTAATATGAATATATCCTGAAACACAGACATAAACTGACAGTTTTAAGAGACATACTACATGTTATTTCTGGAACTGTAAATAGCACAATGTTGAACAGAACATCCCCTCCCCCTTCTATTCGTACACCCCACCCCACTCCACCCTACCCTCACAGCTTACTGTTTTTTCTACCGCTCAGCTCTGCTGGGCTGCTGAAGATTCCACAAGATAGTACAGGTTCTCAAGACAGTGAGACAGGAAGGAAAGAATTTGTGTGTGTGTGTGTGAGTGTGTGTGCATGCATGTGTGTGTGTGTGTGTGTGTGTGTGTGTGTGTGTGTGTGTGTGTGTGTGTGTGTGTGTGAAGGAGAGGGAGGGGGTAGAACTGTGTGTGTGTGTGTGTGTGTGTGTGTGTGTGTATACTGTGTGTGTGTGTGTGTGCATGCATGAGGAAGGGGATGGGGCAGATGGAACATATGCACACATGCACATACCTCTTTCAACAATGCATACTCTTGTGTTTAATGTAAATGTCAGATAAATATTATTTCCTGAAATGCTAAACTCTAACGAGAAAGGAAAGCCGAGAAAAATGAAATTTTTGTAGAAAGCAAAACAAAACTAAGAAAAAGAGGAAATAAGTAAAACCAATGGTGAAAAGGGGGAAAGGAAGCATACTGACAAGGCCCTGTCACTCTGTCTGCCCTTATTATACACAGTGTATACCAGGGTTTCAATTCAAAACTGATAGTGGGGAGGTTCTAACGCTAGTTTTAAATAAACTGAAAAATGTCAAAATTCATGAACAGGCCACACACCACAGTTAGGATTTTTCACAAAATCACTATAAAATCCGAGTGAGCATTTTGAAGAAAAGCATAGATATGAGCCAGAATTTGATATCCGACTGATAACAAATCAAATGAACAACCTTTCCACCAATCATCTCACTTGTTTGGGGGATCTCTGCTGATGGCATCATTCACAAACTAACAATACATGGGCTGCCCCATCTGACATTACATTTCAGGCCTTCACATTCATACATGGTCCTGTCTTTGTGCCTGGTGGTCATCCCAGAATAGTCCCATTCCTTTCATTCTAATCTCTGTGTTTGGAACCACCAAGCATGTACCTTGAGGGGCACATAAAAGAAAACAAGGAGAAAAACTTTCAGACATAAGCAGATCCACAGAACAGTCTAATTGTGCCCATCGATCAAAACTCAACCACTTAAGAGCATTTTTTTGGTGTGCAGCTTTGTGGAGTTTGACCATGGTGGTGTCTTGGTGTGCTTTAAGCAAAGAGTGTCCACTCTTGGCCAACTCTTGTGCATGAAACTGTTTCTTGCTGTGTCTGTTTTCTGCAACAACATGCTGATAGGAACAGTAACAGGTGCTAGTGGCCCGAAAAATTGAAAAAATAAACAAAAACAAAAAAAAAAAAAAAAAAAACGATAAAGGCATGAATTTTTCTCATACATGCCAGTCCAAACAAATGCCTTATTCCCAGTTGGCACGGAACATTGCCTTCTCATAAGGGTTGAAAAACAACAACATGAAATTAAGAGAGCGAACAGCTAATTATGCCTCCATTCTCAGGTAGCCAGCAGGAGTGATTGCCCTTAGTAAGTTCACTTCATCAAATCATATTCACACAAAAAATTTTCTCATTTTCGGTATCTCACTCAAGCTCACCTTTGTTTGAAAATGAGAAACTTCATTTTTTTTATTTTTCTCACCTTTGTTTGAAAATGAGAAACTTTATTTCTTATTTTTCTAGCTTTTCAAGAGCCCGTGTTGGCTGATAATTCCTGCGAGTTAGGTTTTGTCACTGCCTCTCATCAAGAGTCGGCCCTGTCTTCGTTCACCTTGTCTTTCTCATCACCCACTGAATCTAGTGTGATTTTGATGGTCTGGCATGTGTGTTTTTTTTTTTTCTCCACAGTTGGTACTTTTGTGCTGACACACATGAGACCTGTGTATCCTGTACTTGACAGTCCCCATTTTCACTTTGTAACTCATGCAAGGACTGGACTGGCGCAACATATATATATTTATGATGATGATGATAAAATTACCACATTTCAGTGCCAGATTTAGAGGTCACTTATGCAATTATTACAGTTTCCAAGTTTTGGTCTGTTGTCGGAGTCCCCCCAGTTTTCATTATAACCCTTCTCCTCCTCCAGAGGTGCTATGAAGTCAGTCTTTTCAAGCTTCCCGCTGCATTTTTGCATACTAGAAAGTTCCTTACTTTTGTTATTCCTTGCATCAGGGCTATTGCCAATTCACATTTTGTGAAATTCCCTCAGTTTGAGCCATATACCTGGAACGGGGAGATTGCCCATGATGAATACATCAACAAATGTCTAGACAGACACTTGAGCTTTTGACATTGCCTGGCCACATGTGTAGACAAGCAGGTGAAGTCGAAATTGAAGTCGTCACAGGTATGGAATCTGACAGGTTGCATAAGTGTGTGTGTGTGTGTGTGTGTGTGCGTGCGTGCGTGCGTGCGTGCATGCGTGCGTGCGTGTGTGTGTGTGTGTGTGTGTTATATCATGTTCTCTATTACTGACAATGATCATGTATGATTGGTTTGAAAATAATGGGGCTTTCGTGTGGATTACCCTAAACATTCGTCTGTCTGTCTGTTTGTCTGTCTCATTATCCCACATTGTTGATATGTATCCTCCCCTCCATTCCATTACCCCCCTTGTTTATTTGTATATGATTCATGATGTAGATTTGTCTTTATCTATTTTTTTTTTAAACAGTGTATACCCAGAAGTTTTTTTTGTCTGTTATGTTCACGCTGATTTGTATTTACTCTTACCAGTTCAGACACTTTGTGACTACCTTTTGAACGGAATAAGGTTAGGAATGTTTACAGAAATGAAATAAAGATTATGCATCAAAACTTCTTCATGTTTTATATATTAAAAAAGGGGAATCCTGTAAAGAATCTCCGTTTGTAAGGAAACATGCAGAACCTGACAACAGAAATGTTTGAAATTACAGACACTGTAACCAGCTAAAAAAAAAAAAAAACACTGACGGCATGGCGTTGAATGCTGACAGTTGGTTACCAAGGAGCGAACTGGTAAGAGTGAAGCAAATGTCTTCTGAGTATTCAACCATTGCTAAATGAATATTGTTTTGTGTCCGACAGCGGCTGCTTACAAAGCTGGCAAGATTGCAAACAATCCTTTCCAGGGAGGCAGTGCTCCCGTCACTGGTGCTATGGTTCCTCCCCCTGCTAACATGGGTAAGTGTGAGTGGTAAAGATGGGGGGAGATTAAGGTGTAATTACTAAAGAGCACAGGACAGAAGTGTGGTGCAAGTAGTTGTGCTGGAATGTGCCTGTGGGATGCATTAGGGGCACGTCTCTTTGGTTATGATGGGTATTGACCAGCTGCACCCTTCATTGGTTCATGGCTGTCGTTTCATGGAACCTGTTTTGCCAGTTTACAGCATCAGTTTTAACTGACATGATTGAAATCGTTTGTAAGACAAAAAAAAAAAAAAAAAAAAAATACTGGAACCATCATGCTGTACTGTAACCCAAATTTTCTTGTTTTTTCATGACTCTGTTTGGCACACAGGCCATTGATGTTTTTTTTATTGTGTGGGTTTATGTTGTAAGGAAGGAAGTCACGTAAAAGTACACACACGCACACACACACACACACACACACACGCATACACACACACACACACACACACACACACACACACACACACACACACACACTCATACAAACACATACACACACACATTCTCTCTCTCTGTATCTCTCTTTCTCTCTGTCTGTCTCTCTCTCTTGTCTCTCTCTCTCAATTTTTTTCTCTGTCTGTCTCTCTCTCTGTGTATCTGTGTCTGTCCATCCGTCCATCTGTCCATCCCCGTCTGTCTGTCTGTCGGTCGGTCGGTCTGTCTGTCTTTCTCTCTTTGTCTGTCTCTCTCCACACATGCACTAATTCCAGTGGTGTCTGACTCATGCAATTAAAAAGGACTCATGTAGTTTAAAAAAAAAAAACCAAAACAAAAACAACAACAACCCATAAACAAGTGACTCCATCATGCTTCCTGTTGTTACAGCCACTCCTACTCTGCCAGTGCGGCCGCCGATGATGGGTGGTCCGGCAGTCCCAATGGGAGCAAGACCCATGGGCCCTGGCCTATGATGCCAGGTGAGATTGGCTGGATGGAAGGTGGTTGTGGTGTGGATGATAAGAACTGGTGGTTGTGGAAGTGCTTTCTGTAAGGTGGCCTTTTTTCTGGAAAGGGGAAAAAAAATGAGCCTATGAGAAAAAAAAATGCTGCCAATTTTTGGGGAAGTTCAGGATTCTTGTGACATATTCGTCCCCCGTCCTTTCACCCCTAATCCCCCCCCCCCCCCCCAAATTTCTTCTTCCGTTCCACCTCTTCACCCTATCTCCTTTCTTTTTTCCCTTACCCCCCTCCCCATGAGAAAACAAAACAAAACAAAGCAAAAAGGGATCGGTCAATTCATGTTGATTTGCCAGTTTTTTTTGACAACGTAGTTTTCATTTATTTTTGTGTGTTGAATTTCAGATCTGTTTTGTTTTGACAGAAATCCTACCATACATGACTTTATCAGCCATTTTCTCAAAAGACTTCTGGTTAGAAGGAAATCCATATTTATGAGAGGAAAGTCATTTTTGACTTGTATGCATAACCAAGTCATACTTTTTCAGGGGTGTGTCTGTGTATCTGTGTGCGCACATGTGTGTGTGTGTGTGTGTGTGTGTGTTGTGTGTGTGTGTGTGTGTGTGTGTGTGTGTGTGTGTGTGTGTGTGTGTGTGCACTGTAAACTTTAAAATCACATTTTCTCATTAATTATAAGCGTTAGTTTCCATTTCATCTGACTTACAGCACAGATAATCATTATATCAGATTTTTTTAAAGGGGGTGGGGGGGTGGGAGTGCAGGACATGACTTGTTTTTAGTTTCCATCTTAGCATTGTACAATATCATAGTTTGGTTTACGCATGAATGCACTCACACAGAAGAGTCGGGCATTTCTTGGAACAAACAACTCGGTAAATTAGGACAGCTGACATTTGTTGGTTTACAAGGAGTGACATAAGATTCATTGGAGGAATGACATGGGATGAATAGGTCTTGACTTGTAAATACAGCATTTACAAAAACTGATGGGCCCCCCCCCCCCCCCCCACCCACCCACCCCACCCCACCTTTGTGAAGTCTAGCTCTTGGATACATACAAGGTATTTTTGCTGATTATGATGATCAGTGCAGTTTGAAAGTGCCAAGTGTTTGAAAGATAAAAAAAAAGATGATCAGAATTCATATGTATGCTTACAGATTATCAGAATTCATATATATGCTTATAGCCAGGGGCTTGAAGCATTTCCAAACAAGGAAAGTACAAAAGGAAAATGAACGTAGAGATGTAAAAATGTCTGACCGTTTTTTGCTCAGTCTAGAGATGTAAAAACGTCTGGCCGCTTTTTGCTCAGTCTAGAGATGTAAAAATGTCTGACCCGCTTTTTGCTCAGTCTAGAGATGTAAAAATGTCTGACCGCTTTTTGCTCAGTCTAGAGATGTAAAAACGTCTGACCGCTTTTTGCTCAGTCTAGAGATGTAAAAATGTCTGACTGCTTTTTGCTCAGTCTAGTGACTCCTACCCCCTGTTCTCTGTACAAAAATTGTCTTTGGTTTGAAGTGTTTCCTGCTTAGAGTTACTTGACAAAAAAAAAAAGGCGCTTCATTTTATAGTTAAATTGCATCTGTATTATTTTTTTTTTCTTAGTAGTATGCATTTTCATACCTTCACTTGACATGCTCGATTGTATGGATCTATTAGATGAGCATGTTCAGCATATTTTGATGGAATTCACTGAATATCTAACAGTAGAAGTTGAAAAATATGACTAAAGAAAGAGAACAGAGAGAAAAATGTGGAAAATTCTAAACATCTATATAAAAAAAAAAAAAAAAAAAAAGACGAGGAAACAAGCAGTTATAAAGGAAGCAAGGACTGTCAATGATTTGCTGGATTATTAACATCACTATTTTGTTTGTTTGTTTGTTTGTTTTGCATTGATAAAAAAAAAAGATGAGAAAGTGTTGACATGCTTTTCTGTGTTTTACCATATTTATTTCATCAAAATAATGCACAGATTGACTATTCAAAAGAACATGAGAAAGAATTATGTTCACAAAAACCACAATGTTTGTGGGGTGAGTTATTTTCAGATTAGAAGCAATGTATGGATCCAGGTATTTTGTGGGAACCCCCCCCCCCCCCCCATCCCCCCCCCCCCCCCACATGAATGGGTCCAGTAAATACTGAAAAGTCACACTGACAAAAAAAAGTGTTGGAATACACTTTAAACACTATGGCGATGCTGTAGCAGTTAATTGTGAGTGGTTGAGTAAAAAGATAGATTTTGCCTCTGTGATGTCCTGGATTGTAGGTTTCATTTTGTCGGTTGGTATGTTACTGATAAATAATTGCTTGGCCATATCTCATATAGATCATGATCTCAGGAAAAACGCGCGCGCGCACACAGTCCCTTGCAAACTTGTACACATACACACTCACTCACTCTCACGCACAAACAAGCTCGCACACGTGCTCACTCACGCACACGCACACACACACACACACACACGCACACACACACACACACACACTGAGGTGAAGGGGAAACAACCTAACTGAAACTACAAAAGGGAAACAACCTTTTACTTACAGGAAGCCTCAGCTTTAAGGAATGCTGGTCTCCCTTTGTTTAATGAGCTTGGACAAATTCTTTAGTTGCAGAGCCCCACTTGCGATGAACAGTTTGAAATTATATCAAGAGAGGTTCAGTCATTATTCATAATAGACCCAGCTATCATAGTTGTATGATGTCTGTACATTTTGTAGAAAAAACTTCAAAGTTCAAAGGTGTTTATTCTAAGGTCTTTGTCTCTCATATTCAACAATGTCTTGTCCAGAGCCCAAACTCTTGTACAGTAGTAGTATGTTTAACCCCATCTTAACATCACAGTCTCTGTAAAATCAAAAATGGCAAGTCATGAGTCCTTAATAGCCTGAATCTGAACACTTTCAATCAATAGTAAAACTGTTCCCCTGATCAGCAGGTATGACAGCCACAGTGCTGATCTTACCTGTGTCATTGAATCAGAACATTTTGTGAAGAAATTGTCATCCTGGACGGAACAAGTCCTTGAGTGCATCAGGTTTTGTGTACACAAGCATTGTCCTCACCACAGACAGAAACAAGATGATGGAAAAGAAGTAACACATGAATTGCACTGAAGCCCTGGTCGGTTTCATCACAGCCAGAAGACGTAGCCTGCCAGGGGCACAGCAGATAACAGTGTGCTAGGACTTAAAGTGGTACCTGACATTGTATCTTTTTATGTGTGACAGACTCGCATGTGCTTTGGCGCAGCCACCCATACAGCCACACACACACAACCATGCTCACACAGGAGTTGGGAGTATCAGTACATAGATTCAAGACCTTTTTTTCTTCGCAGTTTTATTGAAGTGAAAGCTAACTTAAAGCAAAGAGCTTTTTATTTGGTGCCCCCATTACTGTCACAGAATCGGACAGGAAAGTATGTGTCAGGGGCATGAACAAACAAGTGGCTGTGCAGGAGATTTCTCCTCACCTTAACCCGTTGAGTACCTTTAAGCCGTCAGCTGACGCCGTAGTAAAAATGTACTTCCAGTGCCTATGGGCCGTCCACTGACGTCATGCATTTTTCTTGAATTTTCATTCGTTACTATTCCTATCAAAGGACTGAAATAGAGTGTGCGTAGTAAGCCTTATATGTCTGCAGTATTAAAATGATATGCAAATGACCACACGTGAGGGGAAAGACCATTTTTCCTCATCACTGACTGGATGACCAGCCAGCGCTTTGTCTCACTTGCAAAGATGGCGGCGCAGCCTTCGACGAGCGTAGCGACCAAACCAACGTACTTACACAGCTGAGCGGGCTCTGCTAATAATTTTTGACAAAGATAATAATCTTTTATTCAGCGACTCACTCGAGCATGAAGGTGAGATGATGATAGTGATGGAATTGCTGACCATATTCGTAGTTATTGAGTCGTGCTGTGCGATCTCAAGAGAGTGTTCAGCTGACTGGTTACCAATGTCGAACGAGCTAGCCTAGTGTGTACTCTGCACTGTGTGCGAGTGGCCGGCGATGTGTTAGTCAGCGCGAGAGGGGAGCGCGGCCTGCTCGTGGCGTGACACGGGCAGCAGGAAAGGTAGAGGAAGAGGAGGAGTGAAAGAGAGGGTTGAAGTCCAGCAAGGGGGCGTGGTGGGAGGAGGGGGGCGTGGTCGTGAACTGACCTGTCTCCATGAGGTGTGAGCGTCTGGATAGACTTCTAGACTGTTTTACTTTCATTTTACAGGTGTAGTGTGACAATACAAACTTTATTTTCAACTTTTTTGCTTTGTGTTCTTTTTTGGATGTGAAGCTGTAGTGGTAAATACATATGTTTTTGATTGTGCAAAAAAATCTATCCAAATCTAAATGCCTAAATATTTTTTTATCATCAAAATTAAACAAAAGAAGCCCAGATTCAAAATCTCCATTCAATTTCCTTCAAAAATCATATATATTTCATTTTTATATCTTTTGTAGTTTCTGAGCTAGAATTTTTGTTAATTATTACCCCCAAATCATTCGATTTCCCAGGCACTGGGCTAGCCTTTGTTATGTAATATTTTCAGGCAGTGAACGGGTTAATGTTAGCAGTCACCTTATTTGCGGACATGATTACTGCAAAATTGAAGTCACTAAGAGGGAGAAAGCCTCTTAGTGCTAAGAGAGACAAAATTAATATACTGACAAAATTACAGCTTCAAAAGATTAGGTTAATCTGTCAGGTAATATATGTTTTAGCATCTTCTACACTTTACCATATCATGATTGAAAATGTTTATGAATTTTCATTTTAAAGAAATGACAGGAAACAAAAAGAAACTGAAAACACCGCAAAATCCAGTGGCATTACTGGATCATCTTCCATCACTTGTTCTCCTGTCATTATGTAAACTTTTTTTTACTAGAGCTATGATTTTCGTTCAGCCCTGTGGGGACATGATCACCGTCATCAACAGCAGCAAAAAATATTGTTTTAAATGAGGGGAAAGAAGATGTACCATCTTTGACTGGCGTTTCTGAAGAACAATAGATTGGAGATTGATCCTGGATATTTTTTTTCCTTCCCTAATCTTTATCTTACATGCTGACACACGATGACTTGTGCACACAACACACACACACACACACACACACACACACACACACACACACACACACACACACACACACACACACACACTCACTCACTGACACGCACACACACACACACACACACACACACACACACACACACACACACACACACACACACACACACACACACACACACACACACACGCACACACACACACACATTCACACTCACATACACATTTCAGTGTTGAAAATTTAAACAAAAATCTTTGATTTTTGAAGTGTCTTAAGTTCTTTTGCATTCATGAATCATAACACGGCAACATTAACCGAGGTGCAGTGAAGATCTGATTTTGTGAGTGGCCCTTTTGACACATGACATTGTCTGCCCCTTTAGAGTGCTGGCACTAAGACAGACAGCATGAGTGAAGATGACTGTAGTTAAATGGTGAAGTCAGGTAGCATGAGAATCATTCTACCTCCATCCCTCCCCTTCCCTTTGCACACACCTCCCCCATGCCTCCACCACCTCCCCAGTAAGGCTGGTAAGGCTGTTAGATCTCCAGCCAAAATAGGAACAGACCACCCATCGATAAAACAAACATGTCACAACATTGTCCAAAACACCAAACATTGCCACAGAATCACTCGTGCAGAACTTTTGTGATTCATCACTACTAACCTCACCCCCTTTCTCTTCCATCGGCCCATTTCCATATCTGGTGGGGTCTCTCAGTGGCAGTGGTAGCTCCATCTTCTGGAAACCTGAGCTAGAAGTACATGATTCGGGTGTCAGGTTTTCATTGGTCGATGGATTTAATTGGTTTCAGCCCTGGGTACAGGTACGCCCATGATGCACACAACTATATTTCTTACACCTGCTTAATTTGGTTTTGGTTTTGTCCAACAGGCATGCGGCCAGGTATGGGTCCCCCGATGGGCCCCCCGATGATGATGCCCATGGGGATGCGTCCACCCCTGATGGGAGGTCCTCCGGGGCCAAGGTGAAAACAGGAGAGCGTCGGGGAGAAAGTTCAGAAGTCATTGCGGCCCAGATCATAGCCTTTTGAGAGCAGTTCGACAGAAAACAACAAAGAAAGTTAAGAGCATTTTTTTGTGTTCTGGTGCTAATTGTTTCACCCTTGCAGCAGACTGGAGTTGAGTATATGCACTGACGAGAAGAATTCTCCTGGTTTCCATCCCTTGTTGTGACATAACCTAACTGATTGTAGTCAGCTTGACTGACAAACTAACTTTGATTCTCATATCACTAGTGATTCATTTGTTGAAGGGGAAAAAGAGTCTCTTCATGTGCACATGGTCATTTTTCCCCCCTCTGTTGTTGCTGTATCATAGTGAATTTCAAAGGACCTGAAGGAAATGCCTGTGCTGGCAATGAAGACATGTGGATAAAAGTGATTCTGTACATGGGAAGTTTTATCTTTACCTATTTTTAGCTGACTACGACATTTTGACTACATCGTCTAACATCAGTGACTTATCAGTATAAAAATTACAGGTATGATTGAATCACCTGACTTCTGTTTGACTTGTATAATGATATGGATGACCAGGAAGATCGTAAACTCAAAATGAGCACTCCAAAATGCTCCATTTCTTTAGCGCAGTTTCATATAGAAAGAGCAACACTGGGATGATTTTAAAGATGCTACAGTTTAAAAGCAGCAAGGTCAGGTTGATAATGGGGTAGCTGAGTGGTTAGAACATGGATTCTAGTTTTTAAGGATTACTGGTTTGAGTCCCAGCAGTGCATGGTGGATAAAGGATGGAGCTTGATTTTTCTAGTCTCGTGTATTGGCACGTGTTGACATTCTAGGGTCTGAACTCGCACTGTAGGTATGCAAGTAACAGGTCATTTAACATGTTAAAGATCCTGAAATCTGTATAAAATTTAGTGGGTTACGGAAAGCAGGAGGGGGACCATGTTCTCCAGATTACTTTGGAGAGATGGGTGGCACAATGAAACAATAGCCTACTGAGTTGAAGGACACTCAGTACAACAGCATCCTAAATGAGATCAAACCCCTGTGACAGTATCAGCCTATGATTGCTTAGCTTATCGCTGGGATCAAATGGTGAGCTATGTACATGTAGCCTGATTTAAATTGGTGCAACATTGCATAATCTGCATGAAAGAAGGCACAGTGGTACATTACATGATCTGCATGGAAGAACCAGCTAAAGTGTGGACATTTTTTTAATTTCAAACCTGTCAGTTCTCTTCAAGCCTGATCAGACGCTTACCACTTACCACTTGCTTAGATTACAGTAACCCCCAGACAAAATGATCTGATCATTTTCTCCAAAAATTGCCACTCCATCAGTGCTAGATTATATCTCTGTCTTGACTCGAGAAGTGCATCTCTAATCAAGCTCTGACTGTTCTTGGTCTGTGACCCATCTTCAGGTCAGAATCAGTTATTCTTTTGACATTTTTTTTCTCTCTTGATATTGTCATTTCTATTTCTGCAGCGGAACAATGACTTGCCATAACGTAATGGGATTAATTCATAATACAGTAAACTGTAGACAAAAGTGTAGTTTGATGTTAAAATCAAATATTGCTGAGGTGACATTGAATTGAGCAGTCCATTACCTAGATGCGATTTTTTTAATGCTGGCTTTTTTTTTTTTTTTTTTTTTTTTTTTTTTAAACTATTCCCATGATTATGAGGCACTGTGATTGATGTGAATTTATGCAGTTTTGTCAGGATATCCCAGTTAGGTTTTATGAACTTCCTTTAGCTTGAAGTGTGTAATGTGACAGCAGAAAGCCTGAATATAGTGTTTAGCTGGTTTGGGGAATGCCATCTAACTTCCTTCCACAACTTTACGAAATGGTTTTGGAGAAGATGGTCACCAAGTTAGATATTTTAATCACAGATTTTAATCACTGTTGCGTGTCAGATGCTCACGAGTATGACACATCCACTATGCATGGCAAAAGCTAAATCACAGCCTGGCTTTTATGCAAAAGAAGAAAAAAAAGATCCGTAATAAGCTGCATGTTCTTAACTTTGTGTTTTGTTTTTGTTGCTGGAAGAAATTGACACCAGTCCCAAAATGGAGAGCTTCCAGTATCAGTGAAATGCAAATGTGAAGGTAGGACTGTAGTTTATGCAAGATTATGTGGGTGAGTGAGAGAATGTGAAATGTGGAATAAATTGTATTTTAAAATAGAAAAAAAAAGAAAAAGTAAAGAAAAAAAATTACAAGTAGATGGCTTGATGTTTGTATGTCTGAGCATTTATCCTCGTGCTTATTTATTTAATTATTTTTTTGAAAATGTATGACTCCTGAAACACTTTTTAGGATCGATTTACCAAATGTTTGTATCATACCCTCCATATTGTGGATCAATATTAACTTGGTAACGCATCAGCAGCACCCACTCAAGCACACAAAAGGAGACCGTGTTTGTCTATGTGCATTTTTTTTTTCACATCTTGTCCAGAGATTTTTTTTTTTCAAATCAAATTGTTTCCTCATCAATGTATATAACGACAAAATTGAAGGGGAAAAAACCCTTCATTATTTGCTTCATATAATACATTCACACAGTGAATCTTCCAGAGGAGGTTTTACAAATTATTTAACAAAACTATTGAGCAGTGGGCACTTTGTATATAGAGGGGAGGTGTGTATGTGTGCATGTATGCAGATCATACATAATTACATGTATGTGATATTCTTTTGAACCTGTCTGCAATAACATCCAGAAATCCATCAGCCTTATGCTCCTGACCATGGTTCAAAAGTCAAGGGAAAAGATGGGCAAACTGGGAACACATGCATGTTGGAAATAATTTTCGTACATGGTCTTACAGTCTGTCGGAGTATTTAATAATAAAACAAATCAAAATTTAAAGCAATACAACAGAGAAGACAGAGGAAGTTAGACAGGGAAAAAAAAAAATGACAAGTGAGGGAGTAAAAGGGTTAAAATAAAATTGGGTGTTTAAAGACAGGGAGTCTTGGAGGCAAGTCCAAGGGTTATAATAGAATGGGGTGTTTAAAGACAGGGAGTCTTGGAGGCAAGTCCAAGGGTTATAATAGAATGGGGTGTTTAAAGACAGGGAGTCTTGGAGGCAAGTCCAAGGGTTATATAGAATGGGGTGTTTTAAAGACAGGGAGTCTTGGAGGCAAGTCCAAGGGTTATAATAGAATGGGGTGTTTAGAGACAGGGAATCTTTATGAGGTAAGTTGAAGGGTTAAAACAGAATTGGGTGTTGAGAGACAGGAAGTCTTTGGGAGGTGAGTTGAAGGGTTATAATAGAATTGGGCGTTGAGAGACAGGGAGTTTGTGAGGTAAGTTTAACGGTTATAATAGAATTGGGCATTAATAAACAGGAAGTTTTTGGGAGGTAGGTTGAGGGGTTATAACAGAATTGGGCATTAATAAACAGGAAGTCTTTGGGAGGTAGGTTGAGGGGTTGTAATAGAATTGGGCATTTATTAACAGGGAGTCTCTGGGAGGTAAGTCTAGTATCGATAATCTGGTGCCTATAACATGACCGACCAACTGCTCTGGACACATTAGAGCAACTAGCAAGTTAAAAAAAAAAAAAGAAAAGAAAATTGGGGAACCAAGTACAAATTAAAGGTTCAAGACATAAAAAAAATCAAGTCCTGAAGCCAAGAGACTAGACAAAGAGAAAAAAGACAACAGTGGATCTTTATTTTGAGCTTTGTTGAATTGTATCAACTCCTCAGTATTTTTCCCCACAGGGTGTTGACATTCACAAACACACACAGTCACAGTACTTAGGTCACCAGCAACCTTGTAAAACCTCCATTCATGAAATACATGCGAAGGTCAAGTCACTACCTAAAATAGTCTTTAATGTCCACTTCTTCAGGTGCAGTTCGTTTTTGAAAAGGTGTTCTAGTGTTTATTATGCATCAAACACTTACGACTGGGCACAATCTTGTGACTGAAAGACTTGGCTTTCTTTCACGACAGTCAGTGAGCGGAAGAGGCAGTGTCCCTGTTGGTCCACTGATCTCGGTGAATAGTCATTAGCTGATTAAGAACATTTGACTGGATCACGGATGATCTTTCGTAAGTCTCTTGCAGGGAGAAAGGGCGACAAATGGCCCCAGCACAGTTGGAGCCATGACAAGCACAGAGCATGTAGCTGTGAGTATTCTTCTGTGTCATCTCCATCGCCAGTCAGACACCTTCCCCACCCTTTTCACACCTTTCTGTCCTGACAATTCATCAACCGTACTCAATCAAGCTTGTTTAAAACACAGCTCTCAACACTCTTCTTTCTTTTTTGTAATTCCCAGAATTCATGATTTGATGAAAAAAAAACTTCCCTGAAATAAAAAGAAAACAATGTTCCCTAAATTAGGGTTTGGGGCCGGTTTCTGTTTTTTTTTCTTTAAATGGAAAGTTCAGCATTGAAACGGGGAGTTAGACCATTGCCAAGTAGATTTTTTACTCAAAGGTCAGTTTATTGGAAGGCTTCCATGCCAAAATAACTAATGATCAGCCACCACTCTTCTTTTTTCAGAGTACCACAAGAAGTGTCAAGGAAATCATGATGGCACATTATGCTGCAGGTGTTTAAGTTGTCCCCCACACGATCATCACACTTTTGAAAAGGACATGTTGGTTAACTAACATTTTGTATGCGGCATTAGGATTTTTTAAATGCCTTGCTGTTGATGTGGGTAGGCTGGATAGTGGCTTTCTCCCTACAAACTGTCAGTAAAAGCTTGAGAGGTAGGGTGGGGGAGAGAAGTGGGGTGGGATGGGATGGAGGTGAGAACAACAAATGTTTGCTACCTATCAGCAACCCTGCCATGTTCACTGTAAGTAAAAAGCTGCTGGCAGCAATGTTCAAAGCACTCTCCATAGGCCTAGATACATTTGACACAAAGCAGTGTGTGTGAAATCAAATCAGTTTAAATGTGGGTGAAAGCCAGCATTTCAGCAACAGAATATGATGCACTCCATTTTTGCAACATAGTGAAAGTAACTATATATGGAATGAACAATAAGTAAACGAAACTCGTTTTCTGTCTTGCAGGCAAGGGACATAATCATATGATCAGCTTCTATGGTCCCCCATGCAAATATCTCCTCCAGGTCTTTTTTTTTTTTTTTTTTGTAAACAAAATTACTTGCAAGCCAGCTTTGAACGTATAACACGTTCCTGCATGCTTGTGACTACTTCTTGCCTGACACAATGTCAGCTTTTTTTTTTTTTTTCAAAGCATGAACCATAGGGGACAGGAACTTTGTCATATTAGTGGCCATTTTGCTTTTAAAGTAAGTGTTCCAAGCCTCACTTGAAAATGCTGCCAGCAGCTTCGTGCAGGGGCCAGGATTTTGAATTTTACTGCAGTCCAAGTGGTAGGCTGTTACCAGTACCATGATCTGTGGCACACAAGGCTGGCTGGCTGGCTGTTTGAGCCAGTCTAAGGAAAAGATATTAACATGAAAGTGTGGCACTGGCTTAAAAGAAAAAAAAAGTACTGTTCATGTTGGTCACTTGTGCCACAAAACAAGTTTGTCTGCACCCCTTGCGAAACTGTTCTGAGCATATTTGTAGAACAACAATACATGGGATAGAATACCGTATCTAATGCAGCGATCTTGGCTGTGATGGTGCAAAGGATTGGAGAGAGGAGTGGGGTGGCAGACAGGGGTGGGGGGTTGGGGGGTGGGGGTTGCAGCAAACACAGGTGCATATAGTGGTGTTGCTCCCTGGTGGACTGCGTCTTCTGTGAAGTCCATATATTTTGTGGTGTTCAGACTTCGTGGTAATCAGCGACAGGAATTATATATATAATTTTTGGTAATTACGTGTTGTGGATAGGTGGGAGCTGGATGGATGGGGTGGCGCAAGGAGTGGATCAATAGAAGAGTGATGAGGATAAACTCTCATATTCTTTGCATTTCTAAAAAAGTTGTCATGCCTCATAAACATAAAAAAAAAAAAAAAAGCATTGACACCTTTTTTCCCCCTGAGTGTGTGCGTGTTTTTTTTTGTTTCTTTTTTTTTAAAAAACTCTGTTGACATTTGTTGCATACCTAAGCACTGTGGAAAAAAAACCCCCGAAAGGGTCTTATGAGTTGCAAAAGAATAACAGGTGCTGATATGGCATGATAAAATGGTGTACAGTGATAAAAGGTGATTTCTATATTTCACAACAATCAGTTGAGTCAACTTCCGTGTGGAGGAAGCCAAACTTCAGCAATAATTGCCACATGAGGCTAAAATTTACGAGCGAAATCACTGTGCAAGACACTGTAAGTGTATTAAGGCCTTAGCTTCAACTACAGTAACATCATTTATTACGCAACTTTGCAGCGAAGGCAGTGTGCAAGACGTGGTAAGAGTGTCAAGCCTGTTCATTTCAGCTAGGATAACATCATTCATTATACAGGCCTTTCAGTAAAGACTTTTGTGGTATCACAAGTATAGTGGTCACAAAGGCTGCTCTTTATACGTTGACAGCAGTGTGCAACTGCAAGACATTGCGAGCAGGACAGGGTTTTGTGATCACCAAGAGAAGAGAACGCTTTGCCAGCAAACGGGGAAAAAAAAGAAAACGACACGATAAAGTGAAAGTTTACAAAAAGGAAAATAATTTCACGATGCAAACAGTATCAGAGATCAGATCTTTTCTAAGTATAAAAGATTTGGTTAAGGTGCTTGGAGCATCAGAATAGCTACTTGACGCAACCACCATGTCGGGCAGTACCTGCTTATTCACACTGTTGCTAGACACAAGGACAGGTGGGCTAGAGAACACGCACACACCACATGCTCGCATACACATGCAAGCACACACACGTCATACATGCATAGACACACGGCTGGAGATGTTTGCAAACAATCATACATAGGGCACACACATACACATAAATGTGATCACCACATATGCCACAAAAAGGCTTTTGGTGTAAAAATCGACAGCGATGTAAATGCAGGAGAGACGGGAATTGATGTTGAATAAAAAAAACAAGTCACATCGTTACAAATACAATAAATTGCCAATTGGTGAAAAAAAACAACAAAAGTGACATAAGATACGTGATCAAAAATGTAGTTGATAAAGAGCTGGCTAATCAGAAAACGGTTTTTTTTTTTCCAAGAAAAGGAAGAAAAACTACCTGTAGATGTCACTATTGCATTTTGAGACGCTTCTTGAATTATTGTATGAGACAGGCAGATGCATCTACGTACATACATTATTACACCATTCTCAAGGTGGTAAAATGGATGACGGAAATGGACAGAAAGGTCTGATCATGGCCAGAATATACTAATGCACATTAGGATGGACATGATCATTCATACGCATTTCAAGGACAAATGGTACCTCTTGAGCTGGAATGAAACGAAACGAAACGGAGTTGAGAACAGATAGTCTGAGCTGAAGAGGACTGGGATTATTGCTCCTTGGCCTGTGTTTGATTGTTCCTCCCTCTCCCCTCCCCCCTTTTCATTAAAAACAAAAAGTATATTACTAACTTAAAATGGCTTCCCTTTATCATTATCATAATGATCATGATCAACACAAAAATGATAGCAGTGAAGATGAGGTGGTGACCCGTCAAGTGATGGCCTGCCTGGAAAGGCATAAACATTCCAGCTCTGTGTGGGATAGGCCCTTTCTCCCCCTCTACATTGGTCTGGGACTAGTCTTCTGATGAGATGATAAACCCAAGATATATAGCAAGCACGCACATGGCATCTGAAAAACAAAGACGGCAACACTTTTCCCCTAGCGAAATTCTGTAGGGGGAAAAAGTCAGTTTACATGCACACACACACAAATCATACAGGCTGGAAGAAAAGAGGGGACGGATGGGGGTGGAGGGGGGTGGGGGATTGGAGGTGAAATGGTGCTATGTTGATGCTCACTCTGACAACAGAGCAGCTACACTTTGATTGGGTAAAGTTGTTCGGACACAAAAGTTGTAACATCATGATGTATTTTCGAATGACTAAAGACAGGCAGCAGGCGTGTCATAGGGAGATGAGAGGGTAGGCAGAGAGACCTCCACTGCCCTCTGTCCTCAAATCACGGGCAGCAGGACAGAGATGTGATCGGGTCAGTCCTCTGCTTCCACCTCCGGCCTTCTTGCTCCTCCGGAACGTCCATTCTTTAGTGTGCCCAGGGTGGTCTTGGGTTTGCCGTCTTGGTGAGCTGCCTGGATCAAGCAATTTACATTGAGAGAAAAAAAAAAAAAAAGAAAAAGAAATGAATCGACAAGGGTGGGTTCCAGTGTACCAGCACTGAAAATGTGTTTTGTGGACTTTCACCAGCGCTGAAAATGTGTTTTGTGGACTTTCACCAACGCTGAAAATGTGTTTTGTGAACTTTCACCAGCGCTGAAAATGTTTTGTGTGAACTTTCACCAGCGCTGAAAGCAGGTTTTGTGGACTTTTTACCCCCGACATTATTATTTGTCCTACATTGCTTGCATGAGATGCAGACAATCTGTTTGAAGAGCCATAATTCTTTGAAAGATTTAATTTGTACTTGGTTGCTTGTGAACCTGACAGCATTCATAGGGTGGGGTCTTTGAGGCGCTTTTTTAGCTTTCATAGAAAACGCCTTTTGGTTGTTCTTGTATGTCAGTGAATGGCCCTTTTTATTCTGGCACAAGATACTTTTTATACAGCCCCCAGGACCCACACGTTTCCCTTACATAAGGTTTTATATTTCACATCATAATGTAGAAAACCAATTCAAGATATTTGATGGCAAGCAGTCAGGCTGATTTTCAAATGTAGACATACATAGCCGTGCTGATAATTAAATTACTTCATTTACTGACAATGTATTACTCCCATTGTCTGGGTTGTAAGTATAAGTGTATTTTATACTTTTTATTTACATTAAGTTACATGCCCTTTTATTCTAATGCAATACAAGTCATGAGCACAGGCGTACAAGCACACATTCACATACTGTGAAACAAAATGGGAAAAAATCAGTTTGTTTAAGAACAGATTGAAAGATAATAAATTTATGTTTATAACTAAAAAAAAAAATCTAATAAAACCAAAGCTTGCAATATTTGATAATCATACGTGTCATACAAAACAAAAACAGTTTCAATGAATCGCACAGTGTATGACGCAGAATAGCATGCCAGTTTAAGAAGGAAAAAAAAAATGAAATGTCAAATTAACTGAAAAAACAATTACACACATAAATAAGAACAGAAAGATGTCATCAGCACATGAACTCTGAAAAAAGTAGAACTGTCCGATTTTGACATAAAGAAAAAAAAAATGTGCATGAAAACTTTGAAAAATAAGGTGCGCGAGTAAGTCGTGGTTGCATGTTAACAGGGATAAATGATGTTCCGGGAGAGGTAGACGGTATATCCACGCCTATGTGAAGCCTCCACCCCCCTCTCACTCTACCCTGCAATCCCCAACTCCCATCACCCATAAATTAGAGGGGGAAAGTGCATATGGCGAAAGCGCATATCGTCAGGTGGTGACGTTTTTTCGGCCCAAAGAACAGTCAATAATTCACTGAGCGCAAAGGATTCGCACATCGGCACAGCCTTGGCAAAGGATATAACAGGTTTAACCTTTGTCGTACATTGCCGCACAACGTGATCTCCAAGGGCTCGTGCTTTTTGTATAGGAATAATTGCCTTCCGTATAGTCTCCAGGGATGCTGACTTCTGAAGGACTATAGCATTGCCGTACGTCGTGGGTCTCTGAGGACGCCTGACTTCTGAAGGACTATAGCATTGCCGTACGTCGTGGGTCTCTGAGGACGCCCGACTTCTGAAGGACTAAAGCGTTGCCGTGCGTCGTTGGTCTCTAAGGACGCATGACTTCTGAAGGACTAAAGCGTTGCCGTGCGTCGTTTGGTCTCTAAGGACGCCTGACTTCTGAAGGACTAAAGCATTGCCGTACGTCGTGGCTCTAAGGCCGCCTGACTTCTGAAGGACTAAAGCATTGCCGTACGTCGTGGGTCTCTAAGGACGCATGACTTCTGAAGGACTAAAGCCTTGCCGTACGTCGTGAGTCTCTGAGGACGCGGGACTTTTCTGAAGGACTAAAGCCTTGCCGTAGATCGTGGGTCTTCAGGGACCCGTATCTATTACCAGAGGACCAATACGTTACTTTAGTTTTGGTTTACTCTTTTCTTTGTGGGAGGAAAAAAATAACGATTTTTTGGTACGGATTCGGGGCCATGCTTCGTTGACACAAATAATAAGTTTTGTGGACATAAGATAGCTTTTCAACTACGGCACATATCAAGTGAAGGTCTTGACAGCGGACTCATTAATATGTACGTCGGGGCGGCAAAGGTCAAGCGAACATGTGTTCATGTACAAAACGTCCGCACACAAAACTGTAGTTTGTTTTCTAATGCACACTGTTTCACAGCTGGTGAAGAACAGACAATTCAGAGGACGGACTGGACTCGCAGTCAAGTCAAAGGAGATTTGGTTCTGCAACTTTCCATCTGCAGTCTACTCACACGCGCACGTACTCGCAACGTTAAGCAGCGTATATGAAATGTGCACTCTGAGATCGATCGTACACAGACCGGCAAACCGACAAGTAACACGGTGGAGAAGATGTGCGCGCACATGCAGCAGCGTACACAAAACATGCCGTGTATCTCTCTCTCTCTCTCTCTCTCTCTCTCTCTCTCTCTCTCTCTCTCACACACACACAGGTCGTGTATATTTCTTACACACACACACACACACGCACGCACGCACGCACGCACGCACGCACGCACTCGCATACACACCGTCTTCGGCCCATAACTCACAACGCATAGTACCTACTCGAGTCATGTTCATTCATTCATTCATTCATTGTTCATTAGCAAGACAGGGTTAGGAAGAGATGGCAGGCAACTCGTACTGCGGTCCCCATCTCTCTCAGTTCAAATACCGGATGTAGCATTTTGAAGATTAAGCCGACTGGAAAATCACACGGTCCGCATTTTGTTGTGGATGGAAGATTTGCGGATTTTTAACAACGCAGCAACAACAACAATTTTTCATTTTATGGTTACCGAAAAAGTACCCGTTGCTAACAACGTTTCTGTTGAGAATCAAACGTGCATCAACATACATGCTTTACACATACGGGCACGTTTGAGCGATGCGTCGAGGTCAGTCGAAATGGTCAGGTCCTTCCGTATTGTCGGCATCATTCAGTTTCACGAATGCGTGATGATGATGATGACATTTGATAATGGCTCTTTTTTTTTTTTTTTTTTTTTTTTTCGTCCAGATTGAAGCTCAGCAGAGTGGAACCCTTCCTTCCCCATCCCTTTTCTGCTCACACGTGCGAACTATGTGTGACTTCACGCTTGTGCAGGTGATCAACAGGAGAGTATTGGGAAGGCGGCTGATATACATAACGCCAGCACCTCCCCGCCTCTCACAGTAGTTTTTTTTTTTTTTAAATGGATATTTCACTCGCACGCGCGCGCGCGCGCGCGCACACACACACACACACACACACACACACACACACCTGCCGTGTTTATAGCCTTCTAGCAGATCCCACTGAACTGGGGATCAATCGCCACGCGAGGGACAAAAAAAAAAAGAAAGAAAAAAAGAAAAAAAAAAAAAGGTCAAAAACGAAATCCAAAATGTCGGCGAACTGGCTTTGCGGGACTTTGTTATAGGGCTTGCAACAGAAATACTTCATAACTTGTGACTGTGAAACCTGAAGGACATGTATGGTACGCGACGCATGACGTTTAATGTTGCATACTACGTACGCTAGACATTTTGCATAGACAGAAGGATACTATTTGCCTGTATGATATGTACATGCGGCAAACTACTGGCCCGCTGTAAAACTTCAGGCAACCGTCAAACATTATGTTAAAACTTACACGCGCGCATTGTGTATGTTAAAACATATACGAACCCATTGTATGTCACAGAACTAACAAACAGAAGTCTCTGATTTAGCGTTCAGTCAGCTCATAGTCCGCTTCATCTCCCTTGAAAACAAGATACGCTGGAAGTCGGACAGAAATGATCTTACTATAATGATAACAGTAGTAATGAATACTTATATAGCGCCTGTTCTCGGCTAGAGACCAAGCTCTAAGCACTTTACAATCCACATTCGTTTACACAACGGGCTACCTACCTGGGTAGTGCCGACTGAAGAGCTGCCAGCTGGCGCTTCATTCAGTCGTTTCCCGTGTCATCCAGTCAATATCGTTCACTCAGTTTTCCTTACTTCATTCTTTCCATTCTCTCACGCGGGGTGCATGCTATGTGTAATGTGTCATCCATACCAACGGCCAAACTGGCCTACTCTTCCGAAAGTTGGTGATGGGATTTTACGTGTGTGCAAGATGTTATGCGTGCGTTCACACACGGAACCTCGGTTTATAGTCTCATTCGAAGAACTGCATGGGAAATGGAGTCCGCATCAATGTTAACTCCGAGGGAAAAATCCCCCTGTACCGAAACGGCCCGGCGGAGATTCGAAGCCGCAACCCCAGGATCACGAGTCCGGCGCTCTACCAGCTGAGCTATCCCGGCTTCCCCAAAAACAACTATGTAGGCCCGCCAAAACAATTCCCCAGCAGCAGTCTACCCTACCCGCCCACCCCCAGTGAAAATGCATCGGCGCATTTGATTAACATTTTTGTTGTTTTTTTGTGCTGCTTTACTGTTACAGAATAACAATGCTTAATACGCTGTCTTAGGATTAAAAAAAAAAAAAAAAAATACTTGGCGGGTCCAGCGGACTTACCGCCTCTTCTCCTTATCCGGAACACGTGATTTCATGATGTCACTACTCTCTACAAACGTGTATGAAACGTGAGACTTCGATCTGCGGCTCCTTGTGCTATTTTCTTCTTCTACTCCGATATTAGGTTTTTGTTTTGTCTTTTGCGGTTCACTTTTAACACATAGGAAGCCTGAATAACTTAAAAACACATGTATCAAAGAATGTTATCTTTGGGACCCGAAACCAATAAAAAAAAAAAATAATAAAAAAAATGTCAACATTTCACTATGAAAACGAACGATATGATCACAGGGGGGTATTTTTCAGTCTGATGTGGCAGTTTATAGTACCATTCGTGCTCTAAAAGACTCTGAGAAGAGAAGTTTGCTGCCGTTAACGTTCGGCCCGAAGGGCCCAGCCGAGCGCACATAGCTTTGTCCTGTAATTCCCTCTGACTGTCTTTTCCTTGTACGTTTTCGTGGCTTTCCTTATTTACCCACAGTGGGCTTTTAAAAGGTCTTTCAGACTCCGACGCAAGAAACCGATTTGACGGCGTACCTTATCGGTTGGCGAAGGTGCTTCGATTTGCTATGAAACCCTGGCAGCAGACTCAAGTGCTCGGTGTTTAAATAATGGCATTGCCACCTTCCATCTGATCGTGCTGCGGTCTGGTGGGGGCAACGTTGTGCTGAGGAAGCGTTCTCCCCCCCCTCCCCCCTTTTCGCTTCTGGGGATGGTTATCCCCGTTGAAGACTAGGATTGCCATATCTTGGGAGATCACCATAAGAAGGACGTGACTTAGTGATGGTTTGTCTGCCATATTACATCGAGACTGGTGTGGAACCCTTCACACCAATGTCACGTTTTTTTGGCCACACTACCTGAGACTGGTCGTGACAGTGACGTGAGATTTCTCTGCCACATGACCTCGAGACGAGAGTGAAATTGACCTCGGGTCTTCTATCTGCCATGTTGCCTCGTATGGTTGATAAGAACTGACACGTCAAATCTGTCTGTGACATCACCTGGGGACGGGCGATTAGAACTGAACGTCCGGTCTGTGTGCCAGATCATCTTGGTCATCTGAGGTTGGCGTGGGAATTGCATCGGTTCCATTCGCCATATCATTTTGAAATTGTCAGGAATCGGTTTCGGGTCCATCTCCCACATCCCTTTTGATAAATTGACGTCAGGTCTAACTGCCATATCACCTTGAAACTGCAGTGAATAGACGTCAGGACTATCTGCCGTACTACTTCGATATTGTCAGGAATTGACCGCTAGCATTATCTGCCTTAGCACCTCGAACCGGAAGAAAAAAAAAAAAACCCTGACGTCAGGACTATCTACCATATTACTTTGAAATGGTCAGGAATTGACGTCAAGACTATCTGTCATATTACTTTGAAGTTCTCAGGAATTGACGTCATGACTATCTGCCATATTTCTTGAAGTTGTCAGGAATTGACGTCATGACTATCTGCCATACTACTTCAAATTGTCAGGAATTGACGTGAGGACTATCAGCCATACTACTTCAAAATTGTCAGGAACTGACGTCAGGACTATCTGCCATATTACTTTGAAGTTGTCAGGAATTGACGTGATGATTATTGTCTATATTACTTTGAAGTTGTCAGGAATGACGCGAGGACTATCTTCCATATTACTTTGAAATGGCCAGGAACTCTCCTTTGAAATGGTCAGGAACTGTCATCAGGTCTATCTGTCATATCACCTCGAGATGGTTCTGAAATTGACGTCAGGTCGATCTGCCAGTTCACTCCGATATGTATGGAATTCACGTCAGGTTTATCTGCGACATCACCTCGAGATGATTGTAGAACCGACGTCAGATCGACCTCCCATATCACTTGAAATTGTATGGAAGTGATGTCAGGTCTATATGACCTTGACATGATGAGGAATCGACCGTTGGCTAAGCTTAACGTTGTGTTTAGACAGAATTTTCCGTCAGCATGGACGGGGCACTGCGATTTCTGTCTCTCTCCCATCCATGATGTGGGCGCCTTAACCGGTGCATCACCAGGTTAGAAAATAACACCGTTTATTTTTTGTTGATTGTCGGTGATTATGCTGCACCGAGAGTTCACTTTTCCCATCAATTATTCTGTTGAAGAGAGAAGAATTGAGAGCAAGGCCTCTCCAAAGCAGCAACACAGTGGAAAAGAAACAAAAAAATCAGAAAACAGAAGTACAATGGGTTGGGTTCATCATCACATATTAATTTCGAGAAAAAAAAAAATCACGTACGTGCTCACTTTTAATAAGATGTTCGATTCGTGTTATTTACATGAGAAACCGACTGCAAAATGTTGATAATGAACACGCACTATGTAAGCAGACAAAACCAAACCATTCGGCCTGATAGTTAATGTGACAACCCTTCTTGTATAATACAAGTCGGTGTTAAGGGAATTGAGGCCGGAAAGATGCAAATAAATGTGGGTGGGGTACGGGACAGTAGTGAGATTCTTAACATTATCTTGATTGATAACGTCTCTGTCGAAGAGGGGAAAAGAAAGCAGTTGTTCACAGATGACATCATGATTCGTAAGTATCATGACAAGGATGCAGTCCTCATTTTGATTCGTGGCGAGAAACGATTCCTTTTCCGACAAGTCGATTTCATCGTCACAGAACGATGTCGAGTAATGTGGGCTGGAGTCCATCAACGCATAAGCCTACATTAAAACAACTGTATTAAGCCGATAGTTACAGTTACCGGAGAATGTGTTTGCTTGTTTTGGGGCTTGTCAACACAAGAACTATCTCTGTAAAGTGACCTGTCTGGAACTGTATGGCATCAGTTCTATAGGTCACCATCTTTCAACTGATGTAAGCGCGCGCGCGCGCACGTGTGTGTGTGCGTGCGTGCGTGCGTGCGTGCGTGTGTATGCGAGTGTGTTTACACTATCATAATGTGTGTGTGTACACACTATCTATAATTATGTGTACACTATTTATCATGTGTGTGGGCGCGCGCGCGCGCGTGTTTACACTCTTTATCAATTGTGTGTGTGTGTGTGTGTGTGTGAGAGAGAGAGAGAGAGAGAGAGAGAGAGAGAGGGGGGTGGGGGGGACTTCGGCATATCCACTGAATACTGTTCAAGCTGCCGTATTTTCTTTACAGTACGACACATCAAGAACATTCCACTTTTGAGAGTGGAATTGAAATCGTGAAATTCGAGGATTGCCTTCGATGATGTCGACATCCGCCGTAATTATGTTTAACTATCATCACTGGCATGATAGCAGGTTAAAGAAGTGCTGTGTATGTGCGGTGATTTTTATGTTGCGCGATGTGTTCGTTGAGAAGCTTGATATAGAAGAAAATGAACAAGACCAGAAAAAAGGGGAAATACAAACTGCACAAATTCTTTGGAAACGTGCACACGCACACACAGAGAAACAAAAAAACGCACGCACACGCGCAAACGCACGCACACGCGCAAACGCGCGCGCGCGCGCGCACACACACACACACACACACACACATACACACACACGAGCGCGCGCGCACGTACGCACGCACGCACGCGCGCACAGACACAAATAGAAAACTAGAATACAGACCCCCACCCGCCTAAAACGTGAAAAAAAAGAGAAAAAGTTTCGCAAGTCCTAGCAAGACAGAACAGTTTTCAACATTAAAGATTAGGCTGAAGGTTCGAGTCCCACAATCCAGTACGAGGTCGCACGGACGGTGAACTGTTACAGATTCACCATTTCTGAGCACGACATGCAAATCGGAGCCCATCCCCCTCCTTCATCCGCCTTGACTTTACCTGATCCGAATCGGGTACCAATGCACTGGTGGATGACCAGAAAGGGTTTTCAAGCCGTAAAAAAAAAAAAAAAAAAAAAAAAACGATTCAACGAGGGGTTTGAACTCTCAAACGCTCTGACTGACCCACCGGCGTTCGAAGTCTTTTCAGGGCTGTCACTGCACAAGGAAAAACAAGTTCTGTCTTTTTCTAAATAGAAGAAAACGATGAACAACTAGCATGTTATATACACGAAATTCATAGCATGATGGCTTAACTTGTGACGTCCTTAAGACAGGTAAAACTAGACTGTGTTGAAAGCGTTAGGCAACCCCCAACCCCCACCCCTTAATTCATAGTCTCCGGACTAAAACAGAATTGTAAAAAAAAAAAAAAAAAAAAAAAAAAAACAAAAAAAAAACAAGCATAACAAAGTCGCAAAATAACAAGATCATCTAGGTAAACAGACCCTATAGACTGGACAGCTGAACAAACGGGCTCTGTAGATTGTGCAGCTAGCGTCCACGCTAAACAGGCTTTATAGTTTCACCACAAATCACCAGATTAGCTAAAGATTAAAAAAAAAAAAACAGAAAGGAAAAAAAAAGAAAAGCTTTTGCATATTATGAATTTGAACAAGATAGTAAAAAGTGCAAAGACTTTCTAGAAGAAAGACAGATGAAGGTGCCACAAAGCAGGCAACTGTCAGTAGAAAAAAAAACAACAACAAAAAAAAAAAACAAAACAACAACAACAACAAAAAAAAGCGCAGAGTCAGACAGATTGACAGGCAAGAGAGAATACTGCACATGATTTCTGCCAAGTGGCGGTTCCATGTGTATACAGAAACAGCCCCCGGCATAGCCATCGGGACACAATGAGAGAAGTTCCTGTCATACAAACAGCCCCAGACATTAGTCATACAAACAGCCCCAGACATTAGTCTACATGCATTCCTTAGGGCAGAAGTGATGCATCTTAGTTCCTATCTTAATATTAGTGTGAGAATCGGATTTCTGAGAGGTTGAGGCCATTTTTCCGTGGGTTAAAAAGAAATAGAGCTCTCACCTTGGGTCTTTGATTTGACGAACAGCGACCGCAAGAGACGAGTATCGGAGGAAGGTCGGAGTTGAAAAGAAGGAGTGTAGGTACTAGGCGATTTATACAGAAGTTTGTCGTCAATCTGTAAGAAATTGGAAGGTAGTGCAGACGTGGAATCACGTGTTGGAATATGGAGGATCTAAACGCCAATCGAACGGCGTTGTTTGAATTCTTTAAAGTCTGTTGAGTAAGTGCTTCCAAAGGCCGACAAGAAGAGCCGGCAAGAAGAGAGTTACAAGGTTCTGCACTGATCTCTCAAACTGTATTCTTCAGGGTGCTGTGCTGGGACCATATCTTTTTTTTTTTTTTTATTGTGCTGTATGCTTCTCCTGTGTCTGATATTACTGGCAGACATGCTTTGTCACTCGAGAATTTTGCCCAGCTCCATCAATCAGTCGTTTTGCTGAAGTTGACAGATTGGTACTACGGACGCAGGAATTCACTGCTGACCTTAAATCTGGATGACGCACAATAAACTGCGGCAAAATGTTGGAAGTAATGCCAGCATGTCCAAATAAACATGTTAATCACCCTTCCAGACCAAATTCTGTGACAATCAACACTTCACTTCAATTCCCTTCCCCTCTTCCTTTTCAAATTATTCTGATCACAGGAAGGCTTATCAGCGGATGTACAACTGTGGCTTGGAAATTGAAGAAAAACAACCAGACAGCAGGGAGTCTGTAACAACAAGCGTGATGTAAGACAACAAGAAATGGAGACTGCCTCATGGTAGTGGGGATGGAATGGAGTCGAGTTTGCAGGTCTTTGGGTCAGCGCCCCATACATTTTTCTTTTACAAAAAATGTTCAGTGACAGGCTGAAAACGCTGCAGAACTGGACCACAATACATCCTGCCATCAGGTGGTGATGTCGACAGAAGAATCAATTCTTTTTTTTTCGGTTTTACCTTTGGTGTGAACAAGTCGGAGCGGTTTCGACGGAGCTCTTATAGAATTAATACTGATGGAAGTGGGAGTCTGATCACGTTACCTAGGATATTATTTGTGTACACTGAACGACTATGAATGTCGTGCATAGAAATAATTTTGAGGAAAAGCGGGGAGCTTCTGCACGGTCGAGAGTGTCGGTGATCCGGTTCCATGCAGTCTGGACCACCCGCCAACGAAGAGTCAAGCCGGCAGCGCGCACCACTAGTCTTCAGCTCACCTGTGCTCCTTGCTGCATGTTGTCTTGAGGTTCAGCGTTCACGGCATCGTGCCAAGGGGACGGGCGGCGGTTTGACAGCAAGCGTCCCTTTGTGAGGGCAAGTCGATTCAGGACGACAGGCAGCACCCGGAAAAGCTGGTCGACGGAAGGCTGTAGCGGCAGGTCAGTCAGTCAAATGTCGGCCTTGAAGGCTTTGGTATGCAGAGACTCCAGTCTACAATGATCCCTGTAGCTTCAGGAAATAGACGCTTGGTGAGGTGAAGGTGGCATCTGAAGCGGTCAGGAGATAGGCGGGGCTCGACGGATGTTGATTTCAGCGGGTGATTTTTTTTCACTATATATCTTCCAGTCAGCAGTGTGGGCGCGCACGTGAGTTAGCCCGGACACAGACTGCAACAAGGCTGACGATGTCCAGGAGTTTTGATGGAGAAAGGTTTTGCTGGAACACCAACTGTGACACTGAAATCTCCCACAACGAGCCGCGAATCTGGCAGACTGTTGGTGTGTACTCACAAAAGATCAGGGAACTACTCAAGAAACATTGTGTCACACAGTTTGTGCTTTTTGCTAGGGGAGCAGAGTTTGGGCGAGGCAATACAAACTAAAGATGTTGAGATTAGTTTTGCTGTGACGACAGAATCAGTAAAAGATGACTGGAAGCTTGGATGTGAGGGTGATGCACGGTCTGTCTGTGTGATACAACGACGGTTCAAAATCAACCATAACCAACCAAAAAACCACAGTCGAACAACGAGAGAAAAGCGGTGATGGAGTAGCCGGGGGAGACAGGCTGCGATTTTGTGTCTCAACTTATGATACGGCCCTGTTTTAATTTTTGAGAAAATCTCAGCACATTCGCTAAGAGTGTATTCGTTGACAGCAAACTGTTTTTTGGGAGCCGATAGACTGAGCGTCGAACAAGGCAACGCACACGTCCGTTGATGTCACAAACGTTGCATAACAAACTTCAGTCCTACTACACGCGTGTTCTCTGATCGTGCTCTGCCAGACCAACTGTACACGGCAAACCTCACTTAACTGGCCACGATCTACCCGAGGAGTACGAATTCGGGGTAGTGTTGGTTGCCGATGCTAGCACACCTGATAGCATAAACAAGTTTAATCAAGCGCAGCTGGTGGTACCGACAGAAGGCGTTTTCACGTGCATGTCGGATGTAAAGATGGCGGTACAGAAAGTCCAACAGGCGAGTGCCAGTGGTGACTGGGGACAGGTGACGGGACATGGCGGGTTGTACACGAGGAAGTCTGAATCAATAAACAGCGACTGAAACACGTGGTTATCTGCTAGATTCGACATGGAAAATATCCAAACGAGTCGGATGTCCAGTGTTAGTATCGTACAAAACACACACACCAAAGAAAACAGGATCCCGGACAAACGCACTGGCATCAGAATCACGATCACACACACCAACAGTGGACCACAAACAACGTTCTTTCACGGGGTTCAGCACCATTACTGCTTAGAAGTCGTGGCCTCGTCCCCTCTTGTCAGATAAAACCCATGCACTCACTAACACACTCCAACAGTCTCGTTGACACTGGACAGAGAATCCCCCGACTGGAGAAGACAGGAGTGGTCGTCGTGACGTGACACTCTACGGTGACGTGAGCACTTTGCAGATAACATCACCGCTACAGCAGACAAGCATGCAAGACACGGACCTAGCCAGTACGGAGTAAGTGGACTTGTTCTCAACCTTTAGCACAGGAAAACAACACAAGATACAAAAGCAAAGAAAAAACCTCCGAAGAATCTGCCGGCAGGAAAATCAATCCCGCACAGATATCCTCATGAACACCACAAGTTGGATGATGAAAATGTTGAAAAGTCCATAAACCGTGGAGGTTCCAACCATCATTTGGGCGACACAACAAATCATGAACTTCATGGTAGACCTGGAGACGGGTCATCCTCATTCAATCAGCTGAGGAAGAAGTTTTGGGACCACAATTTTCCTTGAGGCGCGAACTCATTCTCCCAGAGGCGCGAACTCATTTCTACAGTTCTAAAATCCTCTCAGCTTTGTTGTCTCGATGCGAGGCTTGGTTTATTCAAACAAACAAAAGCTCGACACATCTGGCTTGCCAGCCAGTGGGTTGACTTGATTCCTAATGAGGTGGTCGGGAAACAGTCAAGGCAGCCTCCACGATCTGCAGACGATGCTGGAGGTGAGTGGGCCATGTCTCAGGACTCCCGTCTGGAGACTGTCAACGAGGTTGGACGATAGGCTGCTCAGCGATGGGGGTAGGGGAGGGGGGCGAAGGGGCCAAAATTGAACCTGCAGGACACGTGATCTGTGATGGCAAAACGTCGCTGGAGTGCTGTGCCCAAACTGGTCAACAACAAAACACAATGAAGCACCCTAATGAAGCACTGCCCCACCCACCACAGGATCCCACCAAGTTTTAATGTATGTGATGTACAGGTCGACAAGTGGTTGGTTGGTTTGATTGCTTTTTAACCAGCGGAGTCGTCTCAGACGGTCAGTCAAGAAAGCCTTGGGATTTCCCCAATTCAATCACCGTCGTTCTCAGGAATTAAAAAAAGAAAAAAAAAAAACGGTTCCAAAGACAACCCCACTGTCCCGCCTGCAAATCGCAGGGAAAAAAAAAAAAAAAACTTTCGAATAGGCCTATCCCCCAAGTACGCAGGGAAGAAAGTATCCGGCGAGTATACTCCTCAGCCTGCAGCTTCCAGGGAGCAGAAGGGGGGGGGGGGGGGGGGGGGGGGGGGGGGGGGGGGGGGGGGGGGACTCTTCCCGCCCTCACCCTCTATATACGATAGCTTTTACAGACAGCCTGCCGAGAAAGGAAATGCCAAGGAGGGGGGGACTTGTTTCGTTTCTGTTTTTTGATAACTGCAGTGCCATGCTCTCTCGGCTGGCGTCAATGGAAACAACCCACGACTTGCTCTTGTCCTGCATGAACAGGACCAGCAGGTCGAGGTTCGTGACTTCTGTGTTACGTTCATTTATCGGCTTGTATTTCAACACTGTTCATATCTTCTTCTTCTTCTTCTTCTTCTTCAGCGTTCCAGTATCTGGTAGCGTGTGAACTCGTTTTACCCTGTTGGGATACTCGCACTATACTCGAGAGTATAGTCAGTTCACTTCCGACTTCGTTGAGTGCAGAAATTTGTGTGAAGAAGTCGTGGGAAAAGATAGATAAAAGATATGGTAGACAGAAAGGACAGTAGACAACAGTACAGCAAAAGAAGGAGACGGAGGTATTGAGAGCGAAAGGAAAAAGGGGACGTTACTAGCACAGAATGTCCAGAAGGAGGGGAACTATTTGTACAAAAGACCCCCCCCCCCCCCCGGTATCCCCACGGGTTCCTGCCGACACAAGACTTTGAAATTTGCCATTAATTCCAGCAATGAAGTAAAGGACATTAAAGACACATGAAGGAAGTGAAGACAGGGCAGCAGAGTCTTCCTCGTCAGTAGGGAATCATGCCGAACGCTCGCTGCCCGGCTCTGTCCTTCAGCCGCCTGTTGCTCACATCGAAGTCGATGGTTTTCTGCTGACAGCTCCAAAGTGACAGAAACTGAAGACAGGAAAACGATGGTCCCAGCTGTTTTGAGAATTATTTGCCAAAAAACGTGAAGGCCTTCGGGAGAGCGCAGAACTCTGCCAAAGTCAAAGGGATCCAGGATCTACCCTTTGATCCGGATCTGCACCGCGGGTGTGCAAAAATGTAATGGGATCGTAATTGGAGCACACGTCATATTTCCGTCAAGTTTCCTTACAGTCGGTTCAGTGACGTGTACGTCGGCCTCCTGACGGGCTTTGGATCTGCCTTCGATCCGAACCCCACACACACATTTAAGGGGTCCATCCTGACGGGTTTTGGATCTACCTTCGATCCGAACCCACACACACATTTAAGGGGTCCATCCTTGGCTCATATTATTATGCTATCTTACGTTGAAATGCGCTCATAAAGTTTAGCATATTCTTACTATTTTAAAAAACGAGCTAATTCACATATGGAATTGAAAACGTAGTCACTTTGGCGAAGAAAACAGAGAGAGAGAGAGAGAGAGAGAGAGAGAGAGAGAGAGAGTTTTTAGAACACAAAGCACTGATTAGATTTGATTTCATGCACATATGTAACACACACATACACCCCTCTCTCTCTCTCTCTCTCACACACACACACACACACACACACACACACACACACACACGTGCGCGAGCGCGCTTATTCACAAACCTGTACGGACGTGCAAGAACGAGTGCATGCGACTGTAAACCGTACACGTTCACCGCAAATCCTTGCTTACAGTTCGTGTGCTTAAAGACTGGGAGTTGGGGGACATAGTAGAAAAAAAAAGATGTCGGCAAGTAACATGGATGTAGGATCGTGTCCGTTTTCCCCATTTGGCGTGGGTGGCATAGGGTGGTGTATTTCAACGCGACAACAACGAAGTACAGCCCTCTCTAAACCTGTTCTCCTTTTGTGCAAAAAACATGTCATGGTTCTGTGCGTCTGTGCCGCCGTGATCCTCCTCCACAACCTTTGACGGTGGAACACAACACAATAACAACAACAACAATATCTCACTGCTCCTAGAGTAGTGCGCACGTTTTACTCTTGCTCTTCTCCGGCCGAGACTCTTTCGCCTGTCCCGCGGGGTCGTCGTTGCCCACTGTCGGTGGAGACTTGATGACCCCGCTGCTGCTCTTGACGAAGTGCCCCCCTGAAGAACTCGTGCTGCCTCCTCTGTCGTTCTGGATGACCTGAGGTGAGAGGTTGACTTTGTGGAGGGCTCTCTCCTGGGTACCGGGATCGACTCGGCATTTCCTTTGTGGTTGTTGTTCGTGACCGAGTTGTTCTGATACACTGGCGCCGGGTGCCGCTGCTGCTGCGGTTCCCGCACTCCGTTCCCTTGGTTGCTGGTGGCTGTGTAACGCGGCGGCGGAGACTGAGTACTGACCGTTGGAGGTGGAGCCCCTCTGTCGCTTGGCATTGTGGACTCGGGACAGGTCGGCGGCACTGCCTGCGTGGGCTTGGGCGCCGATGTCACGGGCTCTGACGGCGCCGAGGCGTTCCGTGCCGGCGAAGTCCAGTCGTCGACGGCGAGGTGTCCGCCGCTGGACATGACGCTCCCTCTCCGCGATCGGTTGTGGCCCAGCCGGGACCGGGAGGGGGAGGGCTGCGGGGTGGAGACGTCCTCGAAGGAGACCGGGGAGTAGACGCGGCGATCTCTGGAGGACACCGGGGGGACGGAGCGGCGGTCCTGGGCGTGCTGCTGACGCTCCTGCTCCATCAGCTGGGCCAGGGGACAGCCGGGCATGTTGGCCGGGTCGCCGTCGCGGCCCAGCAGCCAGTACGTCTTCATCCGGCCCTTGCCCTGGTGGGGAAGGGGAGGGGCATTTAGTAATGGTCACAGGCAAACCAGGCAACCTTGCAATAAACAAGTAGGGTAACTCTTTCTCCGATGATGAAATAAATGCAAACGAATGCTGCTAACGATGCCTGATCATTTGGCAAATATGACAGCACAGACAACACAGAACAAACAAGGGGTTGTTTCCTTGTTGGTTCCGTGTGGTCAGTGCTTTCATATTTGCTAGGCGATTCGGTGTCGTAAGCAGCATTCGTTTGTATTCATTTCATCATGGGAGCAAGAGTTACCCTACTTTCTTTTGTATTGTTTACTGTTTGTTCCTTGCCTCATTTAAGATTTCATTTCAAATCAGACAACGTCAACAGAAAGGCATACAAAAACCAAGCAGGATTGACTACCATACTGCCGAAAGAAAGAGATGCAAACCAGGCATAAATAAAAGAAAGGCTTAGGCGGAGCAGGCCGTATGAAGGCTTATTAAATAACAACAGGCGTAGCAGAAAAGAAAGGCATTAAAAAATAGGCAGCATCAAAAAGGTGTCAGCAGAAAAGGCAACATAACAAAGAAAGCAAAAGGCATGCCAGGCAGTGCCAAAACAGATTCATAAGACAGACCAGGGAGTAAAGATACGGCTGAATCAAGTAATATGAAAAGGGCAGAAAGTAAACAATCCAGGCCGTATTAAAAAAGAATTATCGGACTTAGGCAAATCAGGTAGCATTAAAAGAAAGGTATAGGCAAACTGGTCGATGTCAAAACAAAGACACAGGCAAACAAAGCGGAGTCAAGAGCAGGGTATAGGCAAGCCAGACGGTATCAAAACAAAGACACACGAAAACCAGGCAGACTCGAAAGAAAGAAATTGCTTGCGACATCACCAAAATAAGCACAAATCGGGTAGTAGTAAAAAAGAAAAAGACAAGAACAAATCGGGCATTACCAAAAAAGAAAAAAAACGCAAATCAAGGAGTATAAGAAGTAGACAAACCAGGCAGTATTAACAATAACAAAAAAAAACAAAAAAACAAAAACAAAAAAAACACCCGCAGACCAGATGATATCAAAAGAAAGCCTTGGGCAAACCAGACAGCATCAAAAGCATGACACATGGAACAAGCCAATAATAAAAGAAAGGTTTTGTGGGCAAACACCAGACAGCATAAGAAGAAAGATACAGACAGACTACGTTGTACGAAAGGAAAGACATAGACATCGTATTAAACGTAAGATATTCATAATAATTCGTAATTCATACGGTAGTGATATGGAAACATGAAATATGACAGATAATTAATACCGTACGGATATGCAGACAAAATGAATATGAAGACGATGGCAAAACGGGCATCATCAAAAGAAATGACATTTGGCAAGTTAGACAGGGTCCAAAGAAAAAACTTTGGCAACTGGACGGGATCAAAAGAAAGACAGAGACACTAGAAGCAGAATCAAATGAAGACACGGCAATATCAAGAGACAGGGCATTTGCCAACCAGGCAATGTCTTCACTATAAATTGACAGGAATAAGACGGGGGTTCATCGAAATAAATACATGGATAAAAGTCAAGCAGCATGGTATCTGAAAAACAGAGACGCAGACATAGTATGCAACGTAAACAGAAAAGACACAGACAAACCAGGCAATATCAAAAGCAGGCAAACCGGTCAGTAAGCCTATCAAAAAGACAGGTATATGCAAACCGGGTAGGATAAGAAAACATGAAAATGACAGGCAATACCAAGAGAAAGTCACAGCTCTCTCTGTCTCTGTCACACACACACACACACACACACACACACACACAGAGCTGTACATATTTATGCGTGTGCATGGATACGCCAAAGTGCGCTTGCACACAAACGGGCATATCGAAGACATGATTTGTGGAGGAGTGAACTGTACTCTCTGGTTGGATGACGGTTACCACCGATTTGATTGATCAGGTTTCGTGAGTTTGTTTGTTTTTCTTCTCTCCTCTGCCGTTATGAAGCACGGGGGTGTTTTTACGCTTTCTCGCTGAACGTATACAAGACTAAAATCTTAAGGAACAACAACAACACACACACACCACACACACACACACACACACACACACACACACACGCACGCACGCACGCACGCACGCAGAAAACCTTCGTGTCCATCCACTCCTTCACAAAATTCGCTTTATTATGTTCCCTAAGATTTTAGCGAAAATGAGAATGCTATTACAAATGCCAAATTAAGTGGAAAATATTCCACAATCACAAGAACCAATTTGAACAAAAATTGTATGCAGGAATCATCAAGGCCTCAAAGCAATATCAATTCAAATTAGATTAAACGTTTATCAGACAGAAACATCCACGGGACAGTGGTGTGTGGCATTGCATTGGAAAAGGGAATGGAACTGCGGGAAAGGTGGCTGCAGGAAAGCCTACCGTACCAACCGCGGTTACAAAACCAACTCGCAGCTTTAACTGAGCAAAACTCAAAGGACATTTTTCTACAGAGCGTAAAGGCCACTGTTCAGCAATGTTCAGTTCTGATGGTTTTAAATACGGCTGCTGCTGCGCAAAAACACACACACACACACACACACACACACACACACACACACACACACTTCCGACTTATCACTGTGCAAGTTAACTGGCTGTCCATTGTGTAAACTTTCTTGGACACAGGAAGTGGGAACCATTTTCTCGCCGCCTACGTCATTGCCTCCTTGTGCAATCCTCCTTGGGCGATCTTCTGACAGTGTTTCATGGTTGGTGAAAATCTTGCATTTGAAGAGAGTTTATTTCAACATGTTAAAACTGATCGACCAGTTGATTTAAATTTACTTTCAGTAACCTCCTTTTTTGTGCTCTGTTGTACATTTCAATAGGGGAAGGAGAAAACGTTCCTTGCAAGGGGAAAGAAATAAATAGAAAAAAGGGAAAGAACTCAAACTTAAAATATGCCCTTTTGTCACTAAAACCTTTCATTTAAGGTATACTAGAATATCCTACGACTTTTCAAAATATTTTGAACACGGCAAAATACACAAAACCTGGGAAATCATTACGAACTGATGATTTGTTTGTTACAAATATACATTTTAAGAGGGTACAGATTTTTTTCTTTTCAAATGATTTCGAGAATAGAAATATGCCTCTGTCGAAAAGAAAGAGAGGTTAACGAGAAAAGTGGGTTTAGGAGGGAAGAAAATACTTCACGAGTTTTTGACCAGTTGGTAAACCTTTCTATAGTTCAGGAAAACACACACACACACACACGCACGCACGCACGTACGCACACACACACAGGCACGCACGCACGCACGCACACGCACACACACACACACACACACAATGGGACAAACGCACATATACATACTCGCACATATCTGCCTGGGTGGAGGGGGCAGAGAGAGAGAGAGAGAGAGAGAGAGAGAGAGAGAGAGAGAGAGAGAGAATGCAGCTGAGAGTTACCTTCACTTCAATGTCCCCTCTCTCCTCAACAGTGTACGGATAGTTGATCAGCTCCTGCCGCGTGGTCTCACTGATGTGAATCTTCATGGCCTGAAACACGGAAGGCTTGGCTGGGCATGGTGGCAGCTACTGTCAGCCCATTGCCCTGATCATTGTTAAGTCTTTGTATTGTTTTTGTGTGTCGTTGTTGAGGGATAAATGGGAAGATGTTCTGACCAAGACAATGAGGACACAGTAGTCGCGTCGAAGACTTGCTGACTCGACCAACCACAGCAAGATACCAGCGGGGTATTGTCAGCCTGTGAACTTAGTAAGATAAGATAATGTTGCTTATAGCCCAGCCGACCGCACAGGACCATATCAGGGCTGTCACCACGTTAAAATCCACCCACAGGTCATTCATTCACACAATTTTTTAAAATACATCGTCTAAAAACTCAACCAAAACTTTGCTAAAAATCTTTCCACTGTAAAATCTCAGATCCGATGAAAAATGTTAACCTCTTTCAAGAACTCAAAGATCGGGAATTAACACGATTAGTCGATGCGAACCAAAATGACTTATAATGGAAACACGACACTCACATCTTGTGAAAAGCTTATTCTGACTACCCATGGGACAGTTCTCAATTTAACAGCAGTTAATTAGCATGGGATTGGCAGGGGAAATCAGATGAAAGTGCGATTCAGGAATAAACGCGGCTAATTAAGCAAAGAATCAACAACATACAAGGTAATCTTTGAACCTATGCTTTAGGATTGAAAAAAGACAGAAAGAAAAAGAAAACGTAGTTCAAATATGCCCCCAACTCTATTTTTACTTAACCTAAGCGTTTTCAGTCATATCCGCCCAGACAACGGCTAAGTATTGTCCGATATGACCTTTTTTTCTGTCAAGACACGATCCTCCCGCTAGCTGACCTTCGCCCAGACCTCCGCCAAGATCCAACTTGTCCGGGATCTCGTCTAGGTAGCCAACGTCAGCATTCTAACGAAACTGCTGCACTTACTTGGTAGGGTTTCGTTGTGTTAACGGAAATGAAAAGAAAAAAAAAACTACTACTACGAGACCCTAGAGAGAGAAGTGCCGCAATATGTGCATCTACTGACAGGCTCACTGCTGTTCATCGTCCAGAACTAGACTGGGGGCGCTGCAAGCTCCAGGCACATCCTTTGTGCAGTTCCCAGACGCACAAGCAGCTGCATTCCACCTGGAGGAAA
>JADBJO010013030.1:50000-54516 GCA_016801955.1 Conus betulinus | reverse complement strand
GGCCCTCGATTCGCAAGAAAAATCCATGGGTCCTGATAACAAACCGTATTTCTTCTCAACTTCGCCACCTAATAACCTTACATTGTTGAGTCTCTTACATAACACTGTCTTTCTCGCATGGACCTACTATGTCTTCCTCAACCGATCAAAAATGCTAAAGTGACCCCCTTCAAAAATCTAAATCAAATGATTTGTCGGATCCAAATTATTTCAGACCTATAGCCTCACTATCAATTCTATCCAAATCCCTCGAAAGACACATACACGCACCCGTATCTCAATTTATGGAGGAAAACAAACTATTTCACCCGCTCCAATCTGGAATTCCCTGCACACAGCTCACGAATGTGTGACCCATGGCTTTTAACTATGAACCAATCACAATTGACAAGGGTGTCTTTCTTGACTTCAAACAGGCATTCGATCTTGATTATCCTTCCATTCTTTTAAAGAAACTATCAGTATATTTAAACCATTCCTCGGCAGTCTCGTTATTCCAATCATACTTGAACAATAGGACTCAGTATGTGGTGCTTAATGGCAAAATCTCCAGACTTCAGACTTTGTCAACATGGAGTCCCACAAGGCTCATACTGGACCCCCTCCTATTCTGCATCTTCATCAATGATTTACCATTGTCCCATATCAGATGAAAAAGTCACGACAGGTTATTTTTGCTGATGACTCGTCATTCCGATCAAATGGTAGTGATCTACAGACAATAGACACGTCTTTCCAGGAAAAGTCGAAACACCGTGTCAGCCTGGTATAATTCAAGCTCAGTGGTCATCCACACCCAGCCAAAACCAAATCTATAATTAGAGCTACCCACCAAAAGCATCAATTGACTCCTCTTTGCCTAAAATTTTAGTTGAATAGCACTTCTATCGAACAGGTAGATGAGCATCGTGTTTTAGGGGTAACGATATATAAGGAATTGAAATGACAACCTCATCTAAAGAATGAATGCAAGGTAGTCAAAAAAAAAAAAAATCCTGTCATCTCAATTAAAGCGCTACGTCAACCAGTACTGTGCTCAAACTTTTCTTGAATGCACACATAAAGTCCACGTATCAATTACACTTCAACAGTGTGGGACGGGAATGGTGATGTTCACAGAAAAGGCTGAATTCTCTCAATCGCGTGCAGCAAAAGTTGTTCCCTCCAGCCGCACCTCTGACAACAGATTAAAAAACTAAAAGCGCTGGACATACTTCTTCTGAGTAAGCAATTGGAATTCAACAAGGTATCATTTATGTTTACGATCTTGACTGATAATATGCCACGTTATATCAATGCTCTTTTACAAGATTGAACAGCTCTCCAGACTCAAAGAAATTCCTTCTCCCCCTACCCACGCATTGATCAATTCAAACATGCCTAGCTTACTCTGACCATATATCTGGAACTCACTTTCCACCTAGTCTTTAAAACACAAGTACGTTAAAACTTTTCAAGAAACATTTACATGAAATCATTGGCGTCCATTATTCGCAAGGTATTCTGTAAACCATACTTTGAATGTACCAACTAAACCTATAACCCACTCCATTAAATCTCTCATCCCCACTCCCACTCTGTCTACCCTCCCTCTCCTCCTCCCTCTGCCTACCATTCTCTCTCCATCCCTCCTCCGACCTCTTTCTCTGTAGTTGTGTTTGTTTGCTTGTATGTTTGTTTGTTTGTTTGTTTGTTTCCCTCTGTTTTGACTACCCACCATGTCATTATTACGTTTATGAATTGTCTGTTTTTCATTACAGAATTAGAATACGAAGTTACTATGTTGGCTTGTCAGTAGGAATGATATGTGTTGAAATAATGTGTGCCAGACAAGGACAGATTGTAAGACTAGGCTCTGGCCTAAACTCTTCATCCTTGCATATTAAAGATCAATCAATCAAACCAATCTCTCTCTCTCTCTTCTTTCTCTCTCGCTCTCTCTCTCTCTCTCTCTCCCTCTCTCTCTCTCTCTCTCTCTCTCTCTCTCTCTCACGCACGCACACATACACACATCATGATAAATAAGTGTTATGATTATTGATGTTATGAATGCATGGTCGCCAACCGATAATTGATTGTGTAATGTTATTCTTGCATTGTAACCACATCACAAAAATGTGAAGAACATATTGATCTTATTGATGCATCGTAGTTGTCCCGTCTACATGCTTAGCAGTGTGTAGCGTGTTAATACTTCACAAAAGGAATCTCTCTCTCTCTCTCTTGTCTTCTGTCTCTTCAGTCGACACCAAAGGGAAGCAATCCGCCACCTTGCCCCGACACATCATGAGCGACCACCTGCTAGCGGTGGACGTGACAACACCGACAGCAGCGACGCGTTTATCATAAAGGACAGACGCCAGGACTTGGTGCGAATTCGGCGAGTGGCAGCACACGCCAGCGGCTAAGCAAAGCGAGGCCGAGGTGAGTGAGGGCCCGCATGTCTCCGGCTTTGTTGCATTGCGAGAGAACACGGCCGACTGTCATGGCGTCCTTTGTTGCATTGCGAGAGAACACGGCCGACTGTCATGGCGTCCCTTTTTTGCATTGCGAGAGAACACGGCCGACTGTCATGGCGTCCTCTGATTGGAGCCCGTAAAAGTTGTGATGTCCCGTGTATTGTGTCTCCAACGATGGCTGGCATAATTCTTATCAGTATGAACGTCTCTCTCTCCTCCTCCTCTCTCTCTCTCTCCTCTCTCCTCCTCTGTGTGTGTGTGAAGATAAATACTCATTGTATATCTGACGACACTTTTACTCTGGAATGTACAGTTTCTAGCTACGTAAGAGGAATTTAGATGCAAGCAGGCTGGAAGGTGAGCTGCAGCTGCTTCCAGACCACCCCTTCTCTCTGTATAAAGTCACATGGCCTGGTTGAACCCAATGGTAACAAGCTATAAACAGGACAGACTGGCGTGCTTTGATGACTGCATCATCAAATCAACACATCTGTTTTTCGTTGCTGGAAGGTTAGTATACATACATCTTGGAATTCAGGATGGCTGGAATCGAAGTAAACAATAAACAAGCAGGGTAAGTTTTTGCTCCCATAAGAAAACCTAACACAGAGTAAGTTTTATTCAAGACTGGCACAGCCTTTTAAACGTGAATAAAGTCAGACAAATAGAAGACAGACAATCTAATAGTGGGGGAAAACAAGCGAAGGCCAACAACCCCTCCGTCATCACAGTAATGACTCGACGGCAAGATTTCAACTGAAAAGGGGGGGGGGGGGGGGGGGGGGGGGAGGGAGGGTTGAAAATGAAAATGAAAATGGGAACATAAAATAAATTTCCCCCCACTATTTGATTGTTTGACTTTGTATTTGTCTGACTTTATTTGAGTTTAAAAGGCTGTGCCAGTCTTGAATAAAAGTTACTCTGTGTTAGGTTTTCTTATGGGAGCAAGACTTACCCTACTTGTTTATTGTTTACTGTTCCCTGCCTCGTTTTATTTTCAACTTAGAATTGAAGTGTTTGTTGGCTGGAATATTAGGATTCACCCGGTTTGATCGTTCGGTAGATCAGATTGAGCGATTTCAGTTTTTGTTTTATGGAACGTCGTGACTGACGTGTTTTAGCAATTGGAGACATGGGGATACAGCTTTGTTTTGTTTGTCTGTTTGTTTGTTTTTGAGAAGGAGGTTGAACACCTATAATCAGGAAAATAAGTATGGACGTTGTTTTCTTATTTTTTTTCCTGGCAAAAAGTTAAGATGAAGAAGTATTGATAGTTAGAAAAACACGGATTGACTTGGTTTTTTGTTCTGGCTGAAGGAGATCCAGATGAACAATTAATAACTGTCGATATCGGTCAAGAAAATAAGGATTGGATTTGTTTCTGTTCTGGTCGAAAGATTAAAACAAAAATGTTTCGATAGTCAATGATATAGGGATTGATTCTGTTTTTTCCTGACCGAAAGATCAAAATGAACACGTTTTGACAGTCAGAAAAGGGAATGTTTTTTTTTTCTTCCTCGCCGAAAGGTTCAGATGAACACGTCTTGATAGTCATGAATATAGGCATTGATCCCCCCCCCCCCCCCCTCCCCCCCCCGCAGAAACAGAAACGTTAAGGTAAAAACAGTTAAAAGAAGATTTACTGTCGATTTACTGAACGAAAGAGACAAACAAATTTTTAAAAAAAAAAAAAAAAAAAAAAACGACCTTTGTGGTCGTCTTCAGGCAAGACAAACAACATTCTAGACAATGAAATGGAAGAACGAACAATCGCTTACCTCCTCAAAACCGATGTGGCTGTTTCACTTTCCGCCGGCAGTCTCCTCACTTTGGAACGAAGGTAAACCCGGTTTGATAGTCAGGAAAATAGGGAGTGATTTACTGATTGTTATTTCCCCCTGGTCGAAACGTGAAGAGGAATCAGGGAAACAGGAACTGATATTGTTTTTCTTTTCGTTTCTCTTGTTCCAGACTGAGGGGTTCAGATGAACACGTTTTGATCTTCAGGCAGATGGGAACAGACTGGGTGAGGTTTAGAGTTAGAACTGAACCGTCTT
>JADBJO010013030.1:0-45000 GCA_016801955.1 Conus betulinus | reverse complement strand
TCGTCCTGCTGTCAAACCTTTGATAGGAGGGAGAGGGGGAAAGTGGGATCTGGGGGTCGTGTAAGACTGCCCCAACGTCCTGCACCCTACCCTGTAAGAGAGATGGTACACGTGTGAGCCTGTCTTTCCTGCCTGTTGCTCGTCTATAAGTAAGGGAGGGAGGAGTGGGAAGGGGGGTGGTAACTGTGTTCGATGTCAAGGGGAGGAGAACTGTGTAGAACCGATACTCCCCGTCTGATAGCTAATCAAGCAAATCGTCATGGGAACCATCGATGGGTTCACCAGCTCCCCAACCCCCTCCCCTCTTCACCCCACTCTCTCCCTGATAATGGGCTCAACTAGAGAGAGAGGTTTAACAGTAGATGTTGTATGGCAAACCTCTTCTTGACATACGTATACCCTAGCCTATTCTCACACTCATCCCTGCAGTCTTGAGTATCACGCGCCCCGGAATCCACGACCAGGGTCCCTGTGGAACAGAATTGAGGCCATTCCAAACACTCGTAGCCTGTATAGTCATCTCTGAAGGATGAACATGGCATAGATTGTGTGACACAAGCAGGGAGAACGAAGAGAAACGGATGGTTTGAAATAAGGCTACTAATTCACCAACACAGTGACAACATTTTCATCGATCTTTGTTTTAGGGACGGCGATCACTGATGATATGTAGATGTGGGACGGTCTTATTCGTTTGCTCTTGAATATACTTGTACACAATTCTTAAGTGTGCTCACATGCCTGTGCACCTTTTTAAATTTTGTCAATCATACTTTTAATACACCGAATATGTGAATGTTCACAAAGTGCTATCTGCATTCATAATGCCTGTATGTGTGTGTGTGTGTGTGTGTGTGTGTGTGTGTGTGTGTGTGCATGCGTGTATATAGTGTGGCTGTGTATGAATACATTAATATTTTCTGATCCTCTTAAATGCCACAGACAGTCACTTTGAAATAGAATTTGTAATCGCCCCGTGTGGTCATTTTGAAACAGGATTTGAATAAGTGAATACACAACAGCATGAATGCCTTTTAATAGTAAAGTGAAAACAGCTTTTTTTCTGGAGGAGAAAAAGTGCTATAGAGATAGTTACTAAAAATATATATATAAAAAAAAGGAAAACTTAAAACGAATGTCAAAAGACATTACAAAAACTGAGATAAAAATGATCATGCATGACCTGTGAAACGAATGCATCATGGTAGAGTACAACCAGATCAGGAATTTAAATTTCTAATGAGAATAAACAAGGTGGCAAGTTCTAGAGTGAAAAATGACACCAAGTCTTTGATGTGCATGGTCTGTGTGAAATTCCATGGTGAATACTGACACAAGGTCTAGCTGTAATGGAAATCTTACATAATGTTTCATTTTATTCTTGAATATCCAAAATATTCTGTAATTGAATTTGTTTGTTTGTTTTCATAAAGAAAAAAAATTGTGTGAGTGTGTTTGTGTGTATGTGTGGGCATGCACATGCATATGTCTGAGAGAGAGAGAGAGAGAGAGAGAGAGAGAGAGTGTGTGTGTGTGTGTGTGTGTGTGTGTGTGTGTGTGTGTATGCACGCATGTGTGTGTGTGTGTGTGTGTGTGTGTGTGTGTGTGTGTGTGTGTAAAATTTTTGTTTTAATTGTGTAATCCCATGCGTAAATACATAACAGGTATACTGAACTAAATATATAGCCGAGTATTTCAAAACATGGAAAACTGTCATTTGAACTTATGTAGTTTTGTCTGTCATTATGACAAAACATTTTACATTCTATGTCTTGTGTTCACTACATATTCAATTCTACATCACAAATAAGCAGTCCCCCATGTGTCACAACAGCGGGTCTGAGCACCATAGCAACCATCCCATCAAACACAGCAACTTTGCTGACTTTTACGCCATCTTTATTCAAAATGCACCAAAAGTTACAATATGGCATCATGTAGCAGAAAAACATATATATGATTACACCATAAAGTGTAACAAACTGGCAGTCAGGTACATGAAGCCCATACACAGAAATACAGAAGTTAAATACCGTTAACATGCTTAAATACCAAAGAAAGACTGATTATTTAATACATCCAAATATATGTACATGATTATCAAGGCCAGCACCACCATTTTTTCCTATATGAAATGAATTTTGTTGATTTACTTCAGTCTACGCAGAACACCAACTGACCATTATGTGACTGTCCCGGGAGGCAACAATGAAGCTGAGGAACAAAGAGTTTGAAACTAGATATCCCATATGACAGCAGTCTCATAAGCAAAAATCTTACCAAGTGTAAACTGCCATGCTCCAGCTGAGGAATGGTAAAGAAGAAAAGTAACATCCACACACAAACTTCAATGTAAACTAGCAGTAGTAGCTGATATCATGAACTGTGCTCGTCCGTCCAAACACCACCGAAACCAACATCATTTTGGAGATGATTCTTTTTCTTTTTTTTTTTTTCTTTTTTGTGTGTGTGTGTGTGTGGGGGGGGGGGGGGGGGGGGGGGGGGATAATCCCGGATGGGGGGTGAGGGGGGATGGAGGAGGGAGAGGAGACAGGAGGGGATGGGGCACAGCTGGCTCTCTCCTGAAGTTGAAGTGTCTCGTGCGCTCAAATGTGAAGACTCTGGCCACACAGTCACATTCATCTCCTTTACTGATGAATGTATCACTTGCTCATACTCCTTAGCCAATGCTGCAGATGTTGCTTTTCTTGGGCTTGGTGAATCTTGTCATACAGAGGACTGTTGGACAACCAAGGAAAAGCTGGAGGTTACACGAGAAGCGGCAATGGTTGCTGAGTATAACTCTGCAGCTATGCGGTTTCTGTCATCTGTAAGTGCCGACGTAAAATGTGAGCACTTTTTGTCAAAATCCCTGGCACACACTCCATAACCCCTCTTACTCAGCACCAGTGCAAAACTTATTCAGCAGCAGTGCAGTGTCTCCTCTGTTAGGTAGCCTCACAATTCAATGGGAATGTAACGCACAAACCTGGGGGTGTGTCAGCTTCCCGAGAGAGTTGGAATGGTCAGCATGAAGAGAAAGAACACAAGACGGACCACTGAAGAACAGCACAGCACACACAAGACCAAGAGAAAGAGACAGGCAGTGACCACCAAGGGCTGATACTCCTGCAGACACTTCCTGTATAGACGGGCAGGTATTCATCCCATCTGCTCAACAAAGGGAGTGGAGTTTTGTGTGTATGACTGTTTTTTTATCCCGCCATTAAGGACAGCCATATTCCATCTTCGGGGAAGCCACTAAGGTAATTACAGCAAACCGGAGGCAATCATTTCATTACAGCCACTATCACAGGAGGATACTTGCAAAACTCACTAAATACACTGATTTTACACACAGAGAAAAAAAATCACCAGTTGCAGAGTTTAGTGGCAGCTATAGCACCCTTGTGGGATTCTGTACTGTTGCAACATCTATGTTATCTATTATTTTGAAAGTTATTTACTCTATACAGAAGTAAAATTCTGCATGAACAGGGAGAAGCTGTTGACTTGCATACTGTGTACTTTAGGCAACTGTCAACATGCTGCATAACATACACACACACCAACAAACAGGCCACTGCTATTAGTTCAAGATGCATCCTGTGACAGACAGGAATATGATTTCTCTCTTACAACGACAAAACGCAATTAGATCAGAAGACAATCTTTCACAGTGAAAGCAAACAGTCGTTTCATTTTTCTGCTTTGACGACGAGGAAGTGAACTAAGAGCCAAGTGGCCAGTGTTCATTCAAAATGAAAAGTATCCAATTATGACAGATGGCAACCTGATTCCTCTGTTTACTGACCAAAAACAGTATGACCTTGGAGGTGACTCTGGAGAGCTCTGACCACTGCCATGGGCAAGCGGATCCTGATTCTGCCCCTTGATCCACATCAGCACCAAAATACAATGGATTCACCCTTGGACCAAATGGCATCTTTCAACCAAATCTGGATCAAATTTGCTTCAATAGTTTTTTTGCAAAATCTTGTTGACAGATGAACAAACAAATGATTAACGGAAAAGATAACCTCTTCAGCTGACGTAATGATACAAATATAACTGCCTTATTCAAACCTGATTCAGTCTTGGCAAGTAATCCAAGAAGGAAACTCTTGATGACCAAAAGGAAATTGATTAGAAGTGATGACTAAAGAACCTACTAAGAACATCCGGTAAAAATATGCAATAAAATGTCTACAGGTTCTTTGTTTATAATGGAAAGCCTGAGTACAAAATATCTGATTTGCTTGCATTCTTATAACCAAATCAATGTTAACATCAAAATCACCCAACAATCATCAAAATTATACCTCAATCATATATATATATATATATATATATATATATATATATATATATATACACACACACACACACACACACACACACAAAATGTATACACACACACACACACACACACACACACACACACACACACATGAGAACTTCAGTTTAAAGTCTAAATCAATCAACGAATACCACTGAGCATTAGATCCGCTACGGATGTTTGGGTTTGCCTAATGTCTATTGAAGCTGTATTGATTACGTACAAAAGAAAAAAAAAAGTGAATCCATTCACATCAACTGATATTGTCAGTTCATACCAGAGGTCATTACAGTCCAACATCACATGGAGAGAGATGAATCAACTTTATATCACACAAAGTGACTGTAACCTTTTATCTACAGACTGCAGTGACAAAGATGACCAATAACACAATTGCTGATTACATTCAAAATAATGAAAATCACCTAAAGATACCTGAAGGGACTAAGCATAAGTTTCTCCACCAAACAACGGCTCAGGAGCTGAGCGACAAACAAGCCAGAACCCCTGCTTTTACTTTTCTAGGTCATGTTTATCTGGTCAAGTCCATTTGTGTACACACGTGTGAGTGAGTGAAGCGTGAGCAGTGATTTTGGTTTTCTCTTTGTCTAATTCAGACAAGAATTCACAGCATATTTGTATATGGTTCATCCATACTTTCTAATGAAAAAAAAAAAGAAAAGAAAAAAATCTGGAAATCTGGAAAGTATGACTTGCACAATACACCACCTCACAGGCGACAGATCGTAAATGACATTCCTTTATTCAATACTTAAAATCAACTTAAATCCATTCATGCTGGTCCACTGTTCCATCTGCCTTGGGTCTGCAGCTCAGTCCAGGAGGGGGATGGCTGGAAGTCCCCATGCAGACGAGAGACAGAGACAAATGGGGGAGATAAGGAAGAGATGGAGTGAAACAGGAGAGCAAGGAGCTGGGGAAGTAGCGATGGAGAGTTTACGTTTCCTTCACCACTGGGGGCTGATAGTCGGGCTTCACCGCTTCCGTCAGCTCTCTGGCGTACATGTCCAGACGCTGGGTCATCTGATGACATCATCATCACTATCATTACTGACACTGGCCAACATCATCATCTTCATCAAAGTTAAATCAGATCTCTAAAATATTAATGATGTACACATCCACACACTGGCGCATCTGTCAACAACATTATCATCATTATTCTCATTATCAATGATCACAATTCAGCTGTGAATTGTAAACACAATATAATTAAACAGGGTCTTCTGCCAACATCATTATCATCAACAATCATACTGACACTGAGTGTGAGTGATGTGTGCATGCGATGACACTGGGTTGCCCACAAGCATCATCATTACTGTCATCATCGCCATCAATTATGTCAATACTGAATGAACTACAAGTCTGACACTGGGTTGTTAGTTTATATCATCATCCTCATCAGCAATTACAAGTTCTCAGTGACATAACACCAACCATTTGGTTCGTTGCAAACATCATCATCATCATCACTGTCATCATCAACAACGTCAACTCTGTGTAACGAACATACACTTCAAAATGCTCATCATCTGTCAGAAACATGTTCAACATCATTATCATCATCACTTATTAAAAATTATGTCAGCTCAGAGTGACAAACATGTGTTATGCTTTGTAAGCTCACCCACATCATCATTATTATCACTGTCATCATCAAAAACGTAACTGTTCTGAGTGACAAAATTCAATTCTAAGCCCTCTGATCAGTTGCTGACAAAATCATCCTAACTATCACTGTCATCAACAACACTTTATTTTATTCTAGCCCAGTCCACCACAAACAACCCTGTCAGAGCTGTCACCATGCTGAGAAATATGCCCCATCCAGAAGAAAAAAAGCAACAAAAGATCTGTCTGCAAAATATGTACATTGATCATTGATATGATCGCTAAATCATATCTTTTACGATAGCGATTTGATAGCTACATTATATCCTTTTACAATCTTGATATGATACTTAAATTACATTCTTTACAATTTCAGCATCATAGCTACTTATATCTTTTACAATACTGATGTAATAGCTAAATTTAATGGCTAATAAAAATCCTTTACGATACTGATACAACAGCTAGATCTTATATTCTTTGGATTAACAAATATCATAGCGAAATCATATCTTTCATGATAGCAATACAGTAGTTGAATTATACTGTTTACAATACTGATATAGCTAAATCATATTCTTTATGATATCAAAACAATAGCCAAATTATATCCTATACAATATCGATATGATAGCTAAATTATGTCCTTCATGATAGTGATATGGTAACTAGATTATATCCTTTGTGATAATAATACAAAAGCTGTAATGATACCAGAAGAAGTCTGTGATAGAAGACAATGTACTGTCTACTCATACTCTGTGTTCTTTGAAATATCGTCTTTGTTTTGAAATTCTGTCTTTGTTGTGAAAAAAAAAATTAATTTTTACAAAATGGTTATTAAAGCAGCAACCAAAAAATTTTTAAATATTGTCTTTGATGAAAGCTTTCTTTTTTAACAAAATGTTATAGTGTAACATTTCTGAAGAACAGAACATGCTGTAATAATTTCATATCTCTGGCATAGTCCTTCGGCATTAGGAACCGACCCTAACAACTAAACCTAAACAATGGCTACAGCCGATCAAAAATCAACCATCAGGGATTCTAAGGTAGTCTTATTAAGATGTGAACTTCAGCCCTTTAAATCTGAACAAGAACAAGAGCTGAAATCTGCAGATCAACTAAGGGTGCTCGCTTCCATTTCTTTTAGAATACAGGAAAAAAAAAAAAAAAAAAAAAAGAAATAATACCTCTGGGCAACCACATAAGATAATCATGTGTTGAAATGCACCTTGACATCAAAATGACTTATCCTATCTGGACAATGCAGTACCAGGTATGGTGTATTGCAATCATCACCTAATCAAAATACAAAATATATTCCCGGTCACCATAAAGCCCATCACCATAGTCGTCATCCTATAGTGGGATTTCACCCAATGAGGCTCTCTTCAGTGGATTATCAGTAGTTATCACTGGCATCAGCAGCAGCAGCAACAACATGAACTTTGTAACATGATTTAGACTTAAATGCAACTACATCTGCCATCATCATCATCATCATCATCATCATCAACATCGCCATTGTCAACCACCACCATTATTTCCAAATTCTGTAATAAATGACATCAACTGTGTGATAAATGACATCAGTTGTCTGACAGATGTTAGCCAACGTCAAATTCATCATCAAACTCACCGTTATCATCAAGGTTCATCACTGTCATCAACATCTGCCTCTGATCTACTCACTATCCCAACTCAACCTTCCTCATCCACCTAACCCCTGCCACCCACCCATGCATTTGTACTCAATTGACTTAAAGCATTTACTAAGAAGAGAAAGAAAAGAAGGGCACACTCCTTTAGTAACACTTTACCCTGAAACTCCAGAAGTCGTTGACCTGACGGATCAAGTTGAGGTCCATTTCTGCCACCAGCAGACCATCACGGGTACGTGACAGTGCCTGCAACAGTACAACCACAGTTTACTTTGATTCTACTTGCTGTTGCTTTTGTTCTGTTTGTTTTTTTCACAGCTGCCCATCATGCCCCTTATGACAACTGCAATGTACTTCTCTCTGAGTGACATGTATGGATTCTATATTCACTGCAGCATGTTCAGAACCCTGCTGCCAGACTGATACTCAGGGTAGAGAAGTGTGAGCATGCTCACCTTCTTCTTCAGAAACTCCACTGTGTGTCTATTCATTCTAGAATACATCATGAAGTGTTATTATTATCTTCCTCTCAGACTCTTTCCATGGCCGACATCACAGGTTCATCATGACCCCCTCAAAATCTTCCGTATTTATCATAGAATTCTTCGGACACATCAAACTGAGACCAAGTGGTGTCTTTTGGTCACTGGTTCTTTTCCTTCTATAGACCACAGAGATTTGTAATTCTCTTCCCAAACAAATGCATCATTTTTTCTGTTGCATGGAATACTGCCACAACGAAATATATCTGCTCCAACACTTACTTCAAATGAAATCTAGATGCCCTGTTAAATTTCAAGTAACTATGTGTGTTTTTAACCTTTTTTTTTAATCTTGAAAATATGTTGCTCCCAAATCCACTTTGGGCACATATTTCCTGTGTCCTGCATAGGATGGGGGTCAGAACAGGCACCACCACAACACTGAAACACTGCATGAGTGCAGTTACCTCCTCTGGTAGGTTGCCTCATGACCACTCCACGCCGACTCCCTGTGGATAGTCAGTGCCAGGGGCTGTGACTAAACAAGCTACGGTGTGGCTGTTGATCGGGAGAAGGGGAAGCAAACGAGGCATCAGTAATACCAGTGGACTGGCATAAAAGTTGAGGGATTAACAAAAAAAAATCTCGTACTGATTCACGCATTTACTGCTGCCGTCCATACACCACCACTCTGGTCAACGTACCTACTGCCCCAATCCACATATCTATCACTGAAGTCCACAGTGCTGTTACTCCAGTCCATACATTCATTGTTCGTATCTGATCAAAGTCTACCACTGTTCCAATCCACACATTTACTGTTCTCACCCACAGTATAGTTTTCCACATCTCCTGTTCTGGCCAACAATTGATCAGATTCGCAGTCTACTGTTCCGATTCAACATCTACTGTTCAGATCTTCAGTCTAATGTTTTTTGATTCATACATCAGATCTTCAGTCTAATGTTTTTTTGATTCATACATCAACTGTCCCCACCCCCAAAGTCTACTTTCCATATTCATTGTTCCAGTCAGCTCGTCTACTGCACCACAGCTACTGTTCTGAACCACACGTCTACTGCTCCGACCCACAATCATTTTGTCCTACATCCGCTCGTGCATGGTTCTGAACCACACGTCTACTGCTCCGACCCACAATCATTTTGTCCTATATCCGCTCGAGCATGGTTCTGAACCACACGTCTGCTGTTCTGTTCCAACCCAAAATCTATCGCTCTACATCCACTCTTGCATGGTTTGCAGTCTACACATCTTCTTCTGTTCTGACCAACACGTCTACTGGACCGATTCACACAGCCACTGTGCTAACCCCCAGGTCTACTGTTCTGATCCACACACGCACCGTCCTGATCGACATACCTACAGTTAATTTCACACATCTATTCAAATTTTAAATATTAGTGTTACTGTTAGCGCACCGCCAAAAAAAGGTCTTCTTCATGCAAAAAAACAAAACAATCAGGACAATGAAAATGAACAAGGAACAAATCAGTCAGTCCTGATCGTTTTGTTTCTTGCCTGAAGAAGGCCTAAGAGGTCAAACGCGTCGTGTTTTGTCTTGTGATTCATTTGTCCACAATTTTTTGGTGATGCGCCAACATTAATATTTAAAATCTGTTTAGATTTCCACCAGCAGTCGCCACACTTTTCAACTAGATCACACATCTATTGTTCTGACCCAATGTTCCAATCCCCAATATCGTTTGTTCTGATCCCTAGACATCTGTTGTTCCAATCAGTACATTTACACCCGCAATCAAATGTTTGCATCTACGATTCACACGTTTCAGTCACAATTTTTTTCCAATCTACAATCTACTGTTCTGATCCATATATTTACTGGACCAATCCCCAGTCTACTGTTAAAAGTGCGTATAAAAAGATTTCAATCCACAAACCTACTATTTCCATGTATACATCCACTGTTTTGGTTACACTTGGTCTCTAGGCTGTTGGGTCTAAATCTAGTGGTAATCCATTCTAACCACACATCAATAACACCGTTGACCTTCGTTTAGATGAGGTGATAAGCCACAGGCACTTTGGACATATGGAACAAAGCAGTCTTCACTGAGGGCATACTGTGGTGAAGACCCAATTTCATATGTGAACAAAAACAGATGATGTCAGAAGAGGGAGAAGGGTGTCAAATGGATGGTTCTGTATAATGGAAACATCGTCTCTTTAGGGAAGAATCCAAACTTTTACCAGGCAAAATACATGTGTTGAAATAACTGGACCAGTCTTGCTCTATGACATCTGAGTCCATCATGTGCCTATGCCCATCTTAAGATAAATCCGATGATGTCATGTAGAAGACCTGCCAAGAAAAGATGTAGGTTCTTGCCTAGGAGGGAGACAAAGACTCAGGCTTGAGGCCAGTGCTGACAGAGGAATCTTCCCCTTCCTTAGTTGGTTCACTGTATCTATGCAATTGTATTCCAGGAGTTTGTGTTGTATGTCAGTTTTTAGGGTAATGTTAGTGACCCACACACTCAACACTCTTCCGTGTTTCTCAGTTTCAGAAGGTCACAGTCCCATAGCCTCAGCTCTAAGGGACCTGGCCAGCACTGAAATGTCCAGAGATTCACTCTGTGCACGGCACAACATCACATAACATGAAACCCATCCCCTTCCTTCTGCTGCCTTAGCCTTCCCTGATGTGAATCAGGTACCACATTGGGCGACTCTGGGTGAGTTCAAACTGTAAATATCCAACCCCACTAGTGGATGAAACTTATGACAGTCAGCTCCACAGGCAAACTGGCTTACCGTTGAATACAGGTCCTTCTCAAACTGTAATGGCAACTACTGGTCAGATCTGCCAGTGTGGCCATCCAAATTTCACTTGTAAAGTAGCCATTTCATATCTTTGGGGATTTTGACCGATCTAACAACTGACACGCAAGTATCAGCAATATAACCTTGGTACCTCTTTGGTGCATGTAAATAGGTTGCCATGGAGATTCTTGGCATTGCCAAGCCCTGTTCACGTCCCACCCTCCTCTCAAACCTCTTCTCATACTTAACATTTATGCATTTGGCTGCATGTCTAGAACATTCCATTATGAAGCTGTACCTGCCATTATGCTGGTGCTGTAAAAATGTTGGAGTACCTCACAAGCATGCATGAACGTGGGTTGTCTAGAAAAGGTGGGTCATCAGAAACCTTTGGACTGAATCGATGAGATTCCAGTGAAGACAAAGACGCTTTCTGTTGCAATGATCTGCTTCCACTCTGTGGAATAGGGAAGGCTACATACACTATGTAACGCTCATATTATATTACTTTTGTGTCCACTCTCCACCTTTCAGTATCAAGGTGTCACAAGCCCAGATCTATTGTTTCACTCTAAGAAACCTCTGTAAATGAAATATCCTTGGTGATACACTGTCCAGCGATCACATGCATTTTTTTCTGCTAAAATTTGATTAGTTCTTTGACCATTAGCAGTATGCAGGCAGCCTCACAAGTGACATCACGGTTTTCTGTCCAAAGTGCTGGATTTGAATAGGTAAGCGAAGGCTGTTCTTTATTCATTAAATTTATATGGTAAACTTTTTCATGAAATGAACCCCATACTGTAGTTACTTGATGTGCAGACCTGTTTCTGACAAAACTGTTGATGAGAGCAATGCTTTTAAATTTGTCCTGCTTGCTGATTCAAACACATAATAAAGTAACTATTCATAACTTTTTCAATGAAAGTTTAGTATTTGTCAAAAACATTTATCCATCCAACTTCAGCTTTTCTGAGTGAAGAAGTAAAACTGATAACAAAATCTAAACATCATATTTCTAATTACATATTAGATCCCATTAGATCCATACACTATACCTTCACAGGAGATTTCTTGTTATTACACTCTCCCAGCCACAACAGTCCCTCACAAGTCGTCATAAACTTGAGACTACACTGTGTGTCACCTTCTACCTTTGATGCTGTTTTTGCATGAGCCATACCCTGTAACAACAATGCCTCTGTGCACAGTACAGGATCGGACAGACTCACATCGTTGGGAGTTGCAGTCATAAGCGAAATCCTGTAAACGTTAATAAAACTTGGTGTCAAGTTGTCCCAAGGACAAACCCATTCCATTTTGGAGCATATCTAGACTGAAGAGCCGATCCTAACACTATGGAACTGGTTTTAACAAAACTTATCTATAGGAAAGACTTAATGTGCCTACAGATAAACTGAGTCAATTTAACCAGTGTGGATCCATTGAGCATCTCTGGGACAAAGGGCAGACCCAGAATCCCAATGACCTTGGCAAGATCTGTGGTCTCCGACCTCCCGAGTGTCCTAATTAAAATGACTCAACCCAAATTCATATACTTCTACCAGCTTGTTTGCTATGAAAATTCACAAACTCAAGACATTGTGTACAAGAGATCTGAAGCCTCATGGGGATCTAAAAAAAAAAAAAAAGCAAACAAACAAAATAAAAAAAATCACCTCAAAGGAAGGATCACATTATTTACGAGTGGGTGGTGGTGGAATCCAATTTCCTTTTAGATGTCCACAATGACAAAAAAAAAAAAAAAAAAAAAAAAAAAAAAAAAAATCATTGTGAAAAGAGAGAAGGACAGAGGGAAGGGCAGCAAAAATTTTCATTGACTCAATGAAGGGGATGGGGGAGGGTGGACTAGGACAGAATTTGTACATTGAACTCAGATTGCTCACCAAAAGCTGCTGAGCAGCAGGTGTCACAAACTCCACACCGACTGAAATATTTGCTGAGAGCAGATTTCTATGCTTTGATGGCGTAATGCTTTTTCTCGTTGAAATTTTTAAAAAGTAAGAATTTACAGGAGGTGACATTCTGGAACCCTTTTCCTACCCTCCCTCATCTTGTGAAATTATAACTCTGCACCTTTAAACCCTTCTGAAAGTTTTCTGAAGTTGACAAATTAAAGTCTTCTGTGAAAAAGTTTTTTACAAAAACGTTTTTTTTTTTTTTTGTTGTAAAGAAATGGTGATGACACCACTAATGGTGGAGGCTCAGAAATTACCACCTGATCTGTGTTTGGATCAAGCCAAATTGCCGAAATATGTTCTAAATGCACTTAAAACACTTAAGTTTTTCACAAACGCTGCTCAAATTTCATAAACATAAATTTATTCATAAAGAGCTGAGAACATTTTTACTTCTTTACATGTCCCAGCACCTTTGGCATTCCTCAGTTAGGTAGAACTGCAACATTCATCTCTGTTGATAAAACTTTTTAATCGGATTGTTTGCTTCATCTTCAAGTTAGATGTCTATACATGAAACCAGTGTGTGTGTGCGTGCATGTGTGTGTGTGTGTGTGTGTGTGTGTGTGTGTGTGTGTGTGTGTGTGTGTGTGTGTGTGTGCGTGCGTGCATGTGTGACTGTAAGTGTGTGTCACTGTGCGTGTGTGTGTGTGTGTGTGTGTGTTTGTATGTGTGTGCGCGCACGCGCATGTGCATGCATGTGTGCATGTGTGAAATCCATCCCACAAATGCCCAATTTTCTTACATTCCTGTGATGGAATGGGATTCAATGCAAGAAAGATGCTTCCTTCCATTCACACACAGGACATTCAGTTACTGTTTTACTAGTGTCAGTCTCGTCTGAAGGATTCTTGTGGGCTGGAGTCCCGAAAGAGAACTCTGTCTTCTATTATATCTAATCTGTTTGTCTGCAGTGGGAACTGAACCTGGGACCCTTTGATTCACTGAGCCAGGTCCCCTAACTCACGTGGTTAGTCTCTACGGGTACCTATTTTAAGTGTTTCAGGACAAGTTAAATGAGCAACTTCTATGGATACATGTTCAAAGTATTACCCTACCTTTCTGTACCGCCAAAGTCACTTGACCTGGCATTTTAGTGGATAAAAGTGTGAAATAAGAGTATGTTCACATTTGAGACAATGGAAATATTTATCAGTGCTGATGAATGATTTTTGGATTCTGACTGTTAATGTAAATGATTTTATTTGTTTCTTTCAAGAAAAAAAAAGAAAGGATCTCATCATTTTCATGAGTTATTTACTTTAAAAAAAAAATACCACATGCTAAGATCTATGTACTGTACACCTCTATATTTACAATCAGACAGAAAGACAGTAAGAAGAAATACAGCCACAATCTTGGGTCTTCAACACAATAAAAATTACACAAAAATGCAGCAAATACCCAGTAATTCTAGTTACCCTCATGCAAAAGACATCGAATTTCATGTTGATTAAAAAAAAAAAAAAAAAAAAAAAAAAAACCCTCAATCTTACAAATTTTCACATTAAAAATCTGAGCCTGAGGTGATGCTCCAGTTAACGTCAATGTCAGGAGTTTTGCAGATATTAAACTAGACCTATAAGTAACACAAATGGAACAAACACACCAAGCACTTCTATTTTTGTTTTTTTTTAAATGGGGAGAGGAACTGGAAAGCCTCTAGTGATCACCAAACATAGCACGTTATTCAAACATGTCTCTTCCCACTGCTTTGGTGTTTGATGACACTGGAGCTGTGCTGCTGTTTAGAAATATTGAACTATCACATATATATATATACAGGGTTCATACAGGATATGCAACTCAAAATTCCAGACTTTTCCCAGGCCAAGACCCGCATTTTCAACACCACTTTCAAGACTCTGTTCATAATGCTATGTTTGAAAGTGATGTTATAAACACAAAAATGCACAAGAGACGAAATATCACATTTGCGGGCACAGAATAATTCTTTTTTTCTTTTGGCATCATAAAATATACTTTATGATGCTGAAAATTAAAGCAGCCATGCATATCAAGCAATGGTGCTTGATTCTTCAATTCAATTTCCAGGCTATTCAAGGCCATAGTGCGATTTTCCAGACTTTTCCAGGGCCTGGAAAATGGACTTCAAATTTCCCAGACCCTGTACATAGCCAATCAAAAAAAAAAAAAAAAAAAAAAAAAAAAAAAGTCATTTTTACGAGTTTTCAATGACCACAGAGAACACATTTTGGTGCCTTTTTATTTCACAGGTACACAGATTTGAGATTAAGACTTTCAGTCAAGTAAGAAACGTGGGAACAAACTGAGGCCTACTAGTAGTTAAGAAAAAGTTAGCTAAAACCTTCCATTTTATGAATCTCATTACCAATTATAAATTAAGCATCAAAAAAAAAAAAAAAAAAAAAAAAATGTTGCATGCCTCTTGTTCCTCAAATATTCCAGAACAAGCCAGATGAAAATGTTTGAAATAATTGATATTACATTTTTTCTTTTTCTTTTTTTTTTTAAAATCAGGCAACATTTGGTTAAGTACCCAAAACTGTGGCAGTTATGTAGTGGCCATTGTTAGATCCTTTTTCACACCCTGGCCATGTACACAAACATATTTGCACACATTAAAAGAACTAAGCGCAAGCCCACAACCGTTTCTTTTTTCTTTTTTTTAATTACATTCATACTCACTACATCTATATTCATGAACACATGATATCATGGTCAAAACACACAAATGTTTCGTTTAACCTCTAATCAATCATTGGGGTACACTGAATGAACAATGTGAAACAACAGCCCCACCCCCATTCATCCAATCTCCTCCTCGAAAAACAAAAAAAAAAAAAAAACAATACATGAATAGGATCTACCATAATCCACAAAATCTTCCAGGTCATAGAAGCACACATTAGATAAATAAATTGAAAAACACAACAGAGACAGGGAGAAACCCAGAGAGAAAAATGTCATGTACAGTAAGAGAAAGTGAAAACTCCTGAGAGAGAGAGAGAGAGAGAGAGAGAGAGAGAGAGAGAGAGAGAGAAAATGTTATGTAGTTAATACAAACAATGAAACAGATCAGTCCGATGTCAGAGGCTGCTATGCAGTATGTACAATGAAACGACCAGATTTCAGAGACTTATGCAGTATATGTACAATGAAATACATCAGTAGATTTCAAAGGCTGGACAAAAACACTACCAGCACATTACCTGTGTAGCTGTTGCCAATAGCTGCCCAACATGTATACAACCCATCCCTCACAAATCAACAAAACCTTTACCTCCACAGTTTCACCACATTCCAAACTGTAAGCACACTAACACTGTGATCAAACTCTCAAAGCTCTGGTTCTGCTAATAAAGCCAAGCCAGCCACACAAAGCCTTTTCAAGGCTATTGAACCAACAACAAACACAAGCTTAACACGCATATTCAATAGGTAAGAAACATGAAACAGATGTTCACTTAACATATTGGAAAGATGAAATACGGCCCAGAATGAACTCTTGTCAATGTTGGCAAGGATCCAATGAGCTGCTATGGGTCAAAGGGCAGAGCCAGATCCCTGTGACCTCAGCAAGGTCTGACCTCTCTGATCTCTTGAGTGCCCTTCAAATTACAATGACTCAACCCGAATTCAACAGACTTCCACCAGCCCGTTTACTATGAAAATACACAAACTCAAGAGATTGTGTTGAAGAGATTTGAAGCCTCTTGGGAACCTAAGAAGAAAAAAAAAAAAAAAAAAAAATCAACCTCAATAGAGAGGATCACAAATTTTAAATGTAATTAATAGTGAACCGCCAAAAAAAAACGTAGACAAACGGGATCACAAGACAAAACACGGCATGTTTCGAACTCACAGGTCTTCTTCAGGCAAGATAGTCAAAACACATCATGTTTTGTCTTTTGATTGTGATTCGTTTGTCTACTTTTGGGGGGGGGGGCGGTGCACTGTTAATTACATTAAAAAATTTGTCTAGATTTCCGCCTGCAGTTGCCTCACTTTGCAACCTGGGAGGATCACTTTAATCATCATGAGCAGGTGGAGGTGGGATCTCATTTCCATAGATGTCCACAATGCCCATTACCTTTCTGACATCCTTAAACTTGCAATGTGCAAGGGGCATTAGTCATTCCAGTTTATCTGTTACCCTGACTTTTTCTTTTTTTTAAATCATTACAGCTCAACTGACCATATGACATTCTCAACGCTGTCAACACGATTGGGAAAAAAAGAAAGAGGTCACATCCTGGAAAAAAGTTACGAATAACAAAGACAGTACACGTACACACAATAAACGGCATGGTAGCTGAAATTATACGGACATCCTCACCACGGAAAATAATCCTAGACTGTGCACAGAGAGCAACAATTTCACTTATAATACTTAAAAGCTCTCAGATCTTAAACAAATGCAAATCATATATATAAAAGATACTTCCAAACCATGTACAGCTGCTACTGTGCTAGTGTCTTCTCTGGACACTCACACACTGTGAACACTCTCTCGCAACCCAGTCAGTGAATTACGACAACAAAGCTGGCATGCCAAAACAGTGACAGCGACAAGATGTGCAAAACCCTTTCTATATTCTAGCACAAAGACAGGAGAATGAACAGCAAATGCTGGGGAAAAAAAAAAGATAAGTCAAGAAAGGAAAAAATAAGCATAGAAGGAGAGTCAGAAAGAGTGGCATGAACCACAGAGAGTAACAGAAATGAGGAAAATACCAGCACATAATTTCCAGAAAGAGGGGATCGGTAACATTTTGTACCGAAATATTTCAGGAGCTGCAATCCAAGCCTTGCCAAAACTGACCAGCGCATAAATTACAGCTTTTCGTGATGTTATCCAACCAACTGGACTTTCCCTGACTGAGCACTACCCCAATGTTTGTTTTGAAATAGTTCATCTTTCTCCCATTTGTTCACAAACACAGAGAAACGAACCATTTGAGCAAAGAAAAGCCATGCAGTTCCAGAGATAGATAAGTCACCTTGTGACTGTTCTTTTTATAAAGATTACCTCTTTTCTGAACAGTACTTCACTATTATATTTGCCATGGGTGTAATCAATAACAAGGTTAACAGTTACAGATAGAGCAATAACATTATAATCACAACAATAATTCTAAACAACCAGTTGATATAATGTTTATGTGTAAGTGCCACCAGACACAAAAATTAATCTGTGTACACACACACACACACACACACACACACACACACACACATGCACACACTACACTGATCAAGTGTTCCTTTCTGAACGTGGAGGTGACAGAGCACCTAGATGTCCATTCAAACCATCAGAATCTGCAAGGTTGTTCGTCTTGATGAAAATGCTGTAGGTCTTACTATTATGATCCCATAAGCCCATTGTGACGTCTGTCCAGAAGTAAGTTAAAAAAAAAAAAAAACCCACCAAAAACCAAAAAACACATACACAACCAAACTGAACCATAAGTGTTTTCTGTTTGGTGTGGGTGAGAACAACACCATTATGGGTTGGAGCACACTCAAAATTTACAGAAACAAATTATATACTTGTGAATTTTTCTGTAATTGTATTTTTAAAAAATAAAAGAATTATGGTGTCTGGACACCTATAACTTTCCGAAATTTTTCACCTTACACATGATTACAAAATGCCACATTTTCTTTTTAACATGTCAACAAATTACCGGGTACAATTCATAATCATGCAAACGATTCTTGACAAACAGATCTAAGACATTAACTCCGGGCAAACTATTGTTGTACACAGAAAAGAACACAACAATCCCATCATCCACCGATTCAGACACAGCCAATTTCCATACATCTTCAAGAATGATGTCTGACAACACAACAGGTTCATGCATGTTTGTAGAGTGGGGCAAGGGTGGAGGTGGAGGGGGAAGAAGGTTCTTTTTTCTTCAATCTACCCCACTTGCACACACTGGCCTATTTCCACAACAGTGCAAGGGATGGAATGGGATTTTATGTGAATCTATCAGCTTTTGTATGTGTGTGTGTGTGTGTGTGTGTGTGTGTGTGTGTGTGTGTGTGTGTGTGCATACTATATGCATGGGTCTCCTTCCTATTACCTTTAGAAATGTGCTGACAGTGAGTGAGTGACACTCTGAACCTCAATTTAACTTAGTCTCATCAAAACAAATTTCACTGAAGGAGACTGGAGTTTACACTCATATAGTAACTCTGCACAGGTATCACAATATCTTTGTTGAAATTTGTGTGAAGCGGGGACAAACACATGACTCTTGCAACACGAAGACAGTGTTTTATCCACCACTCACAGAAAGCCAATGCCTCAAGCCATCCAGATAAACGTACAGATCATAACTGGTAACTGATGGAGCCAAGGTGAGAACAGTTTAAGTCTGACACTCAAGCCACTTTCGCCCCGTCAATCATCTTCATCCTAGCAATTTCACCACATTCCTTCAGCAACAATGATTCCTAACCTCTAACCATTCTTCAGAATCTGATTACTGTAACCATGTTCACAAGCTTCAGTCAGTGAACATTATCATTTATAAGGGATGCCTTAAAATTATTCAATTTCTTTTTCCTTTTTTTTTTTTTTTTTTTTTGTTGCGAGAATTAAAAACAGTTAAAATATGACTCAATTTCTAGCACACCAAAAACAAAAAAGTGGGAAAAGAAAACAGGGGAGTGAAGGAGGGAATAGGGAAAGAATATGAAGAGTGGTAATAGAGAATTAGGAGAGGCTGGGCTGCAAAAAAGTTAGTGAATCACCGAAATTACAGGCAACACATTTCGATTCAAAACCAAGTCAACTGCAGTCCTGTTGATTCAGTTCTTGACTGATCAGTGGCCCCCAGAATGGCAAGAGTAGATCTGGGCTTCTAAAGCATGAAGATTGTGCAGATGCAGCCCTCTTTGCTCCAGGAAACTTCGAAGAGTGCTCAATGACCTCTCCACATCTCCGCTATTGTCCGACACAGTCCTCTCTTTTCTGAACGAAAGGAACCACCCATGGAACCCTCAACCTTAACACCTGACCCACCAGAGCTGGTGGAGTTGTTTAGCGAGAGGCCATCATAGACATCATCGGCAGGTTCAATGCCCACATCGGTGAAGCCCTGCTCCCTAAGATCAGACAGGATCCGGCACTCCACACCGCCAGGTCAGCATCACCAGAACACTCTGCATCCACATCAATGTTGACGAAATCTTCATACTGCTCATCGGTGACAAAGCCGTCTGGCAGCTCAGGCAGTTCATCTCCGCTGGGTTCAGGCAGACCATGGATGTGAGGTGCACAGAGACCCGACTTGCTGAAGCACTGCACCACATCCTGTGGGCTCACACTCTTCCAGGCCAGTTTCAGCATGTTCACTGCCTCTTCAATGTCAATGTCCACTGACAAAGAGGGTGCACTCCTCTCAGACTGTCTTCTCCTGCTCCTGGTCTCCTCTCGAGCCAGCAGCTCGGGGTTGCTCGCAACCAACTTTAACAGAATCTGCTTTCGGTAGTGGGCACGCACACTGTAGAAAATACCATGGAAAAATGGGGTGGTGTAGGAGCGCATATAGAGCACACGGACGTGTTCCAGACTTTTACCAGCATCTGCATCATGTGGGGCAGCATTGTCCACAAGGAGTAGTAGTAGTATGTAGCGTTTTTGTTTGCGCATGTCATAATCCAAAGCCAACAGGTATTCTTTGTACACATCATATGTCATCCACGCATGTGGTGCCTTGGCTCGCTGACATCCTTCTATCTTAACAGCTTCTGAGTCAGATTGCTCTGAATCTTCAATTATCAAGGGACTTCTTTTATCAGAGCCAGTGACATTGCATGTCAGAAAAACGGTGATCTGCTTTTGACTAGTTGCTGGATCCCCATCTCTCCTCTCTCCTTCAGCATCTACTTCATCACCATCATCATTGTCAGAAGAACCATCTAAATTGGGCATGGCATCATAATGCAGAGCCAATTCATCACCACAGTACACATCACACACGTCATAGTTCTTGAGAATGTCCAGCATCTGATTTGAAATGCGGCTTTCTTTATTTGATGAGGGTTTTGGTCTTCCTTTCGGTCCACGTTTGCCACCTGATCCCTGGCGACCCCATGGTGAGTATTCTGGATCAAACTCCCCAAAAGATCTACGGCCATAGTTAGATGAATGATTTTTCCAGTACTCCAACCACCCATTGTTTGGTGTCTCTGGATCATGCCCACTACCATCATACATGCTTTCTGACGGGGGGCGCGGACTTGTGGACTGGTCTGCCACAGTTGGTATTGGTTCACTTTTTCTGGCCGATAATTCATGCCTTGAATGTTTGGAGAATCGACTCTTTTTCTGTTCTGGATCGTCACAGTTCTTCCAATCTGCTAGAATTTCTTCACGCTTACTGACAATACGTGAGATCTGCGACTGCGAACAGTTGTAAATTTTTGCAACATCAGTCTGCGATTTACGATTGTCGATCATACGAATCACGTCCATTTTGTCGCCTAACGTGAGCTCATGGCGTCGTTTTCGGGTGCCGTAACTCATTTTTCTGACTTACAACACTATCAACAATATGCACAAAATGAACCGTCAGAAATGCTAACACAGCGTCTCCGACTACAGTCCGTGCTACCTGAAAATGACAGCTGCGATCTCTCCACGCGAGTGAAGAAAATCATTCGAGTCTCAACACACTAGTACATTGACAATACGCGGCAGTACGATTTATCAGTCAAAATGTTCGGCTTCCACCAACACTTTCATGAATAATACTATGAGTATAGCAACGTTTGCAAGGTGCAGTAAAACTGAAAAGAGCTTTAGCAAACCGTCGGAAGATGATCGCTTCCACTCCAAATGAAAACAAAGCCAACAGCTAACTTCCGGCGCAGCTCTTTACTGCCATTCGCAAGTCTTTCAACCGAAATGGGCCACAACCCGTACAACGCATCGACCTGTGTCGGACAAGTACCAAATAGCAGCGATGGCTCTGCTTTCCTACAGGTACTGAACAGGGAGAGTAGGGAGTCGATGGGGTGACTCCATATCTGTTGGGGAGTCTTTTTTTTCTTCCGATGAGTTACTACCACTACACACACACACACACACCTCTGTCACAACCAACACCACCCCTCCCCATTCCACAGTAACCCTTCCCTTCTTGATCTTTGTCAAACCATCACTGTTCTTGTTACATCTCAAATCCAGACATTGCTAAAAATTTACCAGGAGACAATTAAAACTGCAGTTACCCCCTGAAATATTGCCTCACGAATGTTTGGCACTTTAGAAATGTGCTGAAGAATTTTGGTATAGTTCTCTTCCTTTTCTTGACAAGAAAGGTATAAGATTTGCTTATAAATGTCCATTTGCTGGTGGGAAAGATAAGGAGAAGAACAGAGACGGAGACACTGCCCCTTGACCCAGACAACACTAAGGCTACCTCCATTGATCCAACTTTCCGATTCCCTATCCTGAAAATTTTCAATTGTCACAACAGTCTTCTCCTCATGGCTTTTCTTCAGTCATTTCTATATAAATCATAATCACTTTTATCGAATCAAACAACAATGATTATTCAGCAGTTTTTCCATTGTAATTTCTACCGAGTAAATGACTGAACCATGAATAAGACTGTGCAAACTTGCTTGCATAAAGTATACACTTATAAACTAGAGTTCCACTGCAACTGTGCAACTCAATTGACCAACAAAAAAAATCTTAATCACCATTACCATGCATTCTAAAATTTACAGGCCTAGTAATGCACAAAAATTTGATTCAGAGTTTACTATCCTGGGGATTTCATCTACCCTTCTGTCTCAGGCTGAAGTTCTACTGCTTTGCAAGCTGTCCTTCATAAATAAATTTCACAAAGTAGCTGTGTGGCATGAATTTAATGAAAAGTTCAAGGATATACTAGTTACCTATATGTGTGTGTGTGTGTGTGTGTGTGTGTGTGTGTGTGTGAGTAATATTTGGGAGAGGGAGAGAGAGGGAGAGAGAGCTTAGAGAGAGAGATGTATACATGCCAAACCTTTTCAGCAATATTTTTGGAAGGGGATTTTTGTGGCGTCAAACTGACAGTGTGTACTGACCTGCGATTAAGTATATGTGACCTTCCGTACCCATTTCAGGTCAGAAGCCAATTTTCTGAGCATGACCAAGCTCCAATTCTGAACAACTGGTTTATTAATGTCAATTATTGACTGGGAAAAAAAAAAAAAAAAAACAACAGCCTAGAAAACCGGGCAGCACAAAATCCCTCCTTTCCTTCCTGCAGCCCGGAAATCGGTTCTCACAGTAAGCGCTTTGAACTTCGTGCGAGTCGTGTCATCGTACACATCATGACGGGGTTGCTCACGCAGCAGTGTTTATGAATGGAACTGATGCCAGACGGCCCCTACAGAGTGGGAAAGTTGTTGCCGCTCTATTCTGGCCGGTTTGCTACTACTGCACACAAGGCAGTTCTCACTTTACACTTCTTTTTTCTTCTTTTCTCTAAATCCAGGAATGAAGGGAAAAATCGTATCATAAGAATCTAGGAACAAGAGGAAGTAATGGTTCATATAAAAGTAGGAATGAAAGAGTTAAGAGGTAGTAGTATGTTTTCTCCCAGAGGCTTCATTAAGTTGATAATATGGACAAAATCCAGCTGGAATGGCTTTCATGGATGCTTCTCATCCATGCACATGGTGAGTTTGTATCAGTGCATTCATGAACATTGTTGTTGAATGAATGAAGCACCACGTTCCAAAAGTAACGCTCATTTGGCTTTGTCACTAAAACTCATTGTCATCAATTGGGGCCCAGAACATGGTGTCCTGAGTGTAATGTGTCAGAACAGACAACACTGGACACAACCAAAATACATCGACCAGCAGTACGGAAACGTAAAATGCTTGTCACACACATGCATTCTTTCAGGTGGTGATCAAAATAAGATTGGTCACGTTTAAGCTGACCAATCAAGCAAGCCATCTCGGTCTGATCAAGGGTGCGGGATAAATACAATGTAGGTTGATGACTGAAGCCTTCAACATTTTCTTCCTTTTCTGCTTGAAAGTGAAGAACTGACCTCACCACACAGAACAGCCTCTGTCTCCAATAACGCTGTGTGCCGACTTGTATCTGCATTAAAAATAACCTACATCTTCATTCCTGTATTTGCATTAAACATAACTTACATCTTCATTCCATGTCACACTATTGAAGCACAAAATGCAAAAATAACTGTCTCTTTCCAGATGTGTGTTTCTACAAAATCAAACCACCAGCCAAACAAGCAAATGTATTGGAAAATTGTAGCTCTAAACAAAATGCTGGTTGTGATACTGTAATAGAATAAGCTGTGTACCGTTATGTATAAGGAAGCCCAAAAAAAAAAGTGGGAGTGGATAAATACCTGCTGAAGCCACAGACTATATCGATTTCCAAAAGGCTTTCGATAGCATCCATCATCCTTCGCTGTGGAAGATCCTGGAAGCCTAGGGATTTCCTCTTAAAGTCATCAACATCCTACAGGACATGTACGCAGACAACCAGTGCTGTGTGCGACATGATGGACAGCAGAGCAAGTGGTTCCATGTGCAGACCGGGGTCAGGCAAGGTTGCATGATCTCGCTGACAATTTTCCTTGTCATCATTGACTGGGTGATGAGGAAGGCCACCAGCGATAGAGCGAGAGGGCTTGTATGGGGACTGACAACCAGGCTTGAAGACTGCAACTTCGCGGACGATATTGCACTGCTGTCGCACGCCCAGAAAGGCATCCAGGAAAAACATCACGAGTGGACCTAATAGCCAGCAGTGTGGGACTTAAGATTCACCCCAACAAGACCAAGATCATGAAGGTGAAGACGAAGAGCGCAGAGAAGACCAGTATGCAAGGCTCAGCTCTAGAGGAGGTGGAATACTTCAAGTACCTCGGCAGCTACATCTCGGCCGACAGCAACATTGAGAAGGAGATCTCAACCAGGATAGGACTCACAGCCCGGGTATTCAGCGGGTTGAAAAACATCTGGAAGTCAACTGTCCTGCAAACCAAAACCAAGTTGAAGATCTACAGGTCCAACGTACACTCAGTACTCCTATACGCCTCAGAGACATGGAGAACCAAGAAGAAGATTGAGAGTAGGCTCAGAGGCTTCAAAGGAAGGTGTCTTTGCTGAATCCTGAAACTTTACTGGCAGCAGCGTGTCACCAACAGGGAAGTGTCAAGATGCACCGGCATAAACAACATTGTGGCTGAGGTGAAGCAGTGGCGGTGGAAGTGGCTGGGACACATCCTTCGGATGGGCAAGACCAGACTCCCTCATACTGCGCTGAGATGGACACCACCGGGGAAGAGGAAGCGAGGCAGACCACTCGGCACCTGGAGGAGGACAGTGGAGGAGGAGATGAGAGAGGCAGACAAGACCTGGAATGAACTGAGCTGGCTTGCCCAGGACAGAGAGGGCTGGAGGAAGCTTGTTGGCGCCTTATGTCTCGGGTTGTGAGATGAAGAGGATTAAGTAACTAAGTAAGAAGCCACAGAAAGTAGAATATAGTCCCTATGGCATGAAAAATTAATAAAGCTTCAGTGTTTTTCCTTCAGAATCTCAATTACACACTTTTCAGAAAACAAGTGTTATTGTAGCAAAATGAGCTGTGTGCTGCTATGTATTAGGAAGCAAAAAAAAAATGTGGGAGTGGATTAACCTGTTGAGTGTAAAATACTTCCACTTTGGTGCCAGCGACCGAAATTTTGGTCGGTGATCTTCACAATTTTTAGCTGGGAAACCCTAGCGATTTTACTGACTTATTTGGTATATGACGAAGGTTTAGGATCCCGTCCAGTGGCCAATAAAACCATATTTTTATGACATGTACACATATGGTGTGCCCAGTCCATTGAAAGTGAAGACCCTACAGGCTCTGAGTAGTTTTCAGTCACCAACAGTAGCAGATGATGCAACACCTGGACTTAGCGGCCTACAATCCACTCGAAAAGCTTTTTCTGCTCTTGAAACAGCTAATATTATTCTAGAAGAGGGCGATTCAAATCTTGAGTCAGTCGATTCGCTCGACACATGGGAAAGAGACAATGATTTGGTGTATGCATCATTGATGGGTCAAGCTGACCCAGCTGACACACGCGTCGGTACGCCGAGTGAGCCAGCCAGCGTGTGGGATTCTCGGCAGTTTGAAACTGACACACATGAAGAAGATTTGCTTTGAGTTTGTGCGGGGCGTGAAAGAGAAGACGGACTGAAGTGAGGAGGGGGGTTCATGGCAGAGGGAGAGGGAGAGGCAGTGTGTCAAGGGGGCGTGGCAGACAATCAGCAACTGCAACTCGAACTGGGACAGCCATGTTTCAAAGCGAATTTTTCACTACCAAATTTTTATAGCCCAGCAACACTGCCATTTATTGGAAACCTGGGGATAAAAGTTCCGACTGGCGAAAACTTCCAGCTGCATGTTTATATTTTACAAATATTTTTCTAACAAATTTTATTCTTTTTACCACATTTGTTTATATAACAGCATGGTGCTCATACCTAGATAAAAATTTCTGTTTGATTTTGATCTCAACACACAGAGGAATAACGCTGATTCCTAAAACATGCAGTTTTATGGGTTTTTCTTAGCTGGATGAGGAGCTATGAATTTTTGTTTATTTCATGCAAAAACACCCAAAAATCCTTGGCAAGGGGAACACACTCATTTACACAGACGATGGCGCTACTGACGATGGCGCTACTGAAGCCACAGAAAGCAGAAAATAGTCCCTATGGCATGAAAAATTAATAAAACTTTAGTGTTTTTCCTTCAGAATCTCAATTTAAAATAAAATTAACTTTTCAGAAAAGAAATTTTGGATACTTTTAGTCGACACTTTTTTCTTTCTTCCTTTCATGCCTGATGAAATACACTATGCTCTCTTCACATTTGCCACCTTGTTTCTTTTGCATTAGGAATAACTAGAATCTGATAAATACCTGCAATTTGCATCAAAAATAACAGCTCTGAATTTGAGATTCACTGGTCCATCAGGTGGATTCCCAGGCCTCGACAGCATACCAGGTTTATTCTCACCATTTCAGACATCTTGGTGCCAATCCTTTCACAGAACTGGGTTATGACAATGATCGTAAAAGAGCGATTACGCACGAATAGAACAATGAAAATTCACTTTGCTTTGATCACTTCAGAGTTCAGCGCAAGGAAGAAGGCACTGATTCATTCAAACGCCTTCTTCCTTGCACTGAACTCTGAAGTGATCAAAGCTAAGTAAATTTTCGTTGTTCTATTTGTTGTGTGTCTTACCTGAAGAAGACCTAAGAAGTCGAAACGCGTTGTGTTTTGTCTTGTGACTCGTTTGTCCACATTTCTCTGGGTGGTTCGCTAACATTTCTTTAAGATTTGTACAAATACATGTACTAACACAGGCTTTTATGTCACGATTCATAATGTCTCTTTGTAAGGTCTTATGTACTTGCGAAATGATGTGGAGCAGAAGAAAAATTTCCGATGGACAATAAAGTTTGAATTGAATTGAACTGATTGAATTGAATTGAATTCTGATTTTGTCTCTGTGTGTTTCTGTAAGTATGTGGGCATGTGTGATAGAGAGTGCATGCATGTGTGCATGCAATCTCACATGTGTGTATATTGAGTGAGTGCATAGCAGACTCTGACTTCACTTCATGCCTGCATTAGGACTGGGTTTTCATCCAGAGTTCTTGCCATGGACTGACATCTGCACATTTGTACACACTTACAGTAACAGCTGATTTAATGATGATGATGACTGGAATGACTGCAGAAAGCAAACAAAACAAAGACAAGGAACGAGAAGATGGTAATTTGACTGAGCTAAAGGCAAAAATGAAGTCTCTTTTCAGTGTCAATGAAGTTTGGATATTTTTAAAAACAGAACATCATGTTGCCTAGCACGAGAAGCTGATGAAAAACATGAAAAATTAACCCTCTTACATTTAACTGCTGCAGAGCATATACATGATCATATAGCTCACAATTAATATTTGTTCAAGATTACAACGGTCATGAATGTAATTTCACACTTCTACAAACATATTACCTCACTATCTTTACAATTTTTTTTCTTTTCGATCACATTTACTGTAGCTTCTGCAACCATTGCTTTAGATAGTGATGAAACAGAACACCCATGAAAACTCACTCTTACTGTATGTCTGTGTACAATTCTGCAAAACCTTGCCACACCATATGACAAAAAAGTTTCATCAGCAACATGGTGAAGTCTACTTCCTTACAGTAACTTACATCAAAAGTTTGACTCTCCATATTTCACACGTCAAAGTAGACATTAAACCATTACAGACAGTGTATTATCTGTCTGTTTCTATCAAACAGCCTGAACTGTGCACCGACTTGGTGCCTCATTTTCATCTTTATTTTTTGCTGCCTCTACCTTCCATGGGTTAATGAAAAAATGCACTTTCGTTATTTCATGGCACATTCTTTTTTTCACAGAAGTCATTTTTTCCTATAGAATATCGCCTGCATTTAAGAAAAAAAAAGCAGCTAAGACATTACAAGTAGACCGTAATGACATGACCAACAGGCCAATAACGCCTTCTTTCTTGCGCTGAACACAGAAGCGATCAAAGCTAAGTGCATTTTCATTATTTGTTTCACGTTTGTTGCACCTGAAGAAGACCTAAGAGGTCGAAACGCGTCGTGGTTTGTCTTGTGTGACTCGTTTGTCCACGTTTCTCTGGGCGGTTCGCTGACATTTATTTAAGATTTGTTTAGATTTCCGCCTGCAGTCGTTTCACTTTGCAACTAGGCCAATAATGATGCACACTTAGGTATCCTGCGCATTCTGAGGAAGTAAAATGCTGTCTTGACCATTCTATTCTTTCTCGGACTCTCTCTCTCTCTCTGACTCTGTCTCTGTGTTTTGCTGTCGGCTGGGCTATAAGCAACATCAACTGTGAGAGGCAGTGAGAGAAAAAGATACAGAGAGAGACAGAGAGAGAGAGAGAGTACTGTCAGAGAGAGAATGAGAGAGAGAGAGACAGAGAGAGAGACAGAGTATGCGTGTGTTAGAGAAAGAGAGAGAGAGAGAGAGAGAGAGAGTGTGTGTGTGTGTGTGTGTGTGTGTGCATGTGCGAGAGAGGGTAAGGGGAAAGAGAGAGAGAGAGAGGGGGGGAGAGAGAGAGAGAGAGACAGAGAGACAGAGAGAGAGAGAGATTGACAGACTGATAATTGACAGATTTTACTGCCAAGAGTAACAGATAAGAAAAAGCTGATGCTTTTTTCCATCTGCACCTGTCACAGTTCAGGGATTAAGAGAGAGAGTCAGAGAGAGAGAGAAAGCAGAGCGAGAAAATAAGACAAAGCACACTGAAAAACATACCGTGCTAGTCCAAAGAGGTTTAGGAATCTAAACAACACAGAAACAATCAAAACCTTTCGCTCCTGTTGTGCAGCTTATGGTGCTTACCAACCTTACACAGACACGAGGCACACTGAGCAAACAAGGAAGCTCTAAGTCTGCCAGATAACCTCACCTGACACACAGACACAGAAACCCTGAGAAGGAAGCATGTATGATTCTGTAGGGGAAATGTATGACCACAATCAACATTTATTTGAGACTGATACACAAGGCCTTTTGATACACACAAGCATTAAACGTTCCACGTCTGAGATGGAAAGACCTCCGTGTAGTGTGGAAAATGGTCTTTCCATTACTTAACAATTCCTCCTCCTTGAGCAAGACAAGTCTGGTTATGAATCAGTAATCATGTTGTTATACTATCTGCTATGATAGCCGAGTGTGGCCTCTTTTCGAAACATTCAGCATCTGTACCTCCCGTCTTGCCTGTCGTGAGTCCCCTCATTCTCGACAGGATCCAAGCCAGGCAGCTGGGCCAGTTCAGGTCTGGCCAGTGTTACTGGTGAACAGCTCAATTTTATGACGCGCGCATGGTTAGCAATCACTGTCCTTCAGGAACTCCCAATCACCTGGATAAACTGTGTTGGCAATCAAAGATAGGTATCCATGACAGTTTGTTTCATTCACGAGGCCTCACTGAGAGAGCCTGGTTTATAAATGACGCACCACCTCTGGTAGGGCACGAGACCATTGTGCACAGGGTTTACAGCCAGACTGACAATAAGGGAATAAAAATTTTGTTCAAAAAAGGGAAGAAAAGAGGAACAATTCTCATGGACGAGACTTCGCAGGTGCTTGATCAGCACATTAACCCAACACACTGTCAAGCTTTGAATATCTAGTTAGTGAGTTCTGTGCTGGTAATCTGGCTGTATGCGTATGTCTGTCTGTCTCTGTCTGGCCATGCACGCAAACTTACATGTGCATGTGTGCGCAAATGTGCGCATGTGCATGTGTGTGTGTGTGCTCATACATGCGTGCAAAAGGCATATGTGTATGCTTTTTTTTTTTTTTCATTATGTGCCTATATATGTATGTGTGCACATGCATGCATGTGTACTGTATGTATTCATGCTTGCATATATGTGTGTATGCCAACACTCGCCCACGCAAGTCTGAGGGCAGTATAGGTATGGACATGCAAATCATCACACTGTTCATGCTAAGAGCAATAAGATCTGGCAAAACTGAGAAGAGGGGGCAGAGAAAGGGACAGAAGAGGAAGAAAGCGGCACGACAGAAACAAGAGAGGTGGATGGGAGAGGGAATGGAAGGAAAAGAGAGAGAGAGAGAGAGAGGGGGGGGGGGGGACTGGATAGTTGGTTGCAGAGAGTTGGAGATATAACTGGTCGTAGAATTCTACTCTCAAAAGTGTGAATGCATCATGTCATCTGCTGCTGCTAATGCAGACTGCCACATACATTTTCTGTACTTACCATCATGTGTGCTATCAGGGAAATGCTACAACAATGTGAAACTGTTCCAAATGAAGACGTCAACACACCAGTAGGATACTTGTTACTTTCTTTTTCTTCTGTAATCACTTTTTCTTGTTAAATCCTCTTTCAGGATCATCCTTAAAATGTGACAAGTTTCACCTGCCGCTAGGCAATGACCATCCTGCAGACGAAGCTGTAGCTGGAATTCAATCTGCATGTCCCTCTCCTTCCCTTGCTCTTCTCTGTCCCCATATGTCCCAGCCACCCTGCGCCCTTCATCTTGCTGTGGTATGCATTCATCACACGCGAGTCAAACAGGCAAATTCTTCTCATTGTTGACAGATTTCCCCTCACTTATTTCGTCACTTTTGCTCCTAGATACTTAGACACTGACCGATTTGTGGACACTGGCCTATCAAACAATCCTGTACGATCCCTTCCCCTCTCTTTCTTCACCTTTTCCATCTCCTCTGTCCTTCTCTCTCTCATCTACTTACCCACACACGCATGCATAACTGATACTCTAAAGAAACACTTTCCCCACTTACGACCCACACACATGCACACACATCTGTGCGGGCACCCAGACGCTAGCATTCATGCATGCAGACACACTTACACACACACACACACACACACAACACCCACACACACACACACACACACACACACACACACACACTAATTGCATAAACACACAGCATCTGAAAGAATGAGCAAGGAACCAACAAAAGAATTTAACCAATGCTGAATACACAGCCCAACTCTAAAAAGCTGAGGTAAGAGGTTAATGACTGGTTGCCATAGTTTCCACCTGTACCTGCGAAGACTGCCACGTCTGCTTGTAATGTCTCACATGATCACTCTGATTTGTTTTACCTTCAAACAGCAGAGGACTTTCTGTTGATATTTATTGTTGTATCCTCAGTGTATTTCAAGATTGGGATGAATTTTGATTCATTGCGCTTGCATGTGTGCACATGCACATGCGCAAGCGCGCACACACACACACACACACACACATTCATATACACATACTCTCACCCAAGCACGCACGCGCACACACACGCACACACACACACACACACGCACATACTCACACACACACACACACACACACACACACACACACACACACACACACACACACACACATACACACACACACACACACACATACATACATACACACACACACACACACACACACACACACACACATACTCACACACACACACACACACACACACACACACACACACACACACACACACACATACACACACACACACACACACACAATTGTTTTGCACATGTTTTAGCAGAGAGCTTGAAGTGTGGTGGGGGACAGTGTGAATGACCAGTCACTCAGTGGAAAAAAAGTGTGAGATATTTGTCTGGGCATCATAAGTTAATTAATTTCTGGGAAGATGTATTCAAAGCATACAAGGAAATAGATGAGATTGCTGGTGTCAAAACTGCAAAAGAATTCTGTTTAGAACCTTTGTTTTGTAATAGAAATTTGAGAATTGGGGGCAGATCTAATTCTTATAAAACTGGATAGGAAATGGGTGCATTCTGTACACACAGAATCTTTTAGACGAGAATGGTGATTTTCTTTTAATTTCCAGTCCTTTGTTGACAGATTTAACATCACACAGATTTTGTAACATACACACAGTTACATTAGTGCTGTGAAAAGTGTTTGAGAGATGCTGGAGTAGAAATAAAATATTATGAAGAAGGTGAGTCGAGTAAAGTAATGTCTGTGATGTGTTCAGTTTCAAGAAGAGCCTCACTTTATTACGATTTACTGAATTAAGACACTCTAGAGCCAACTCTTTGCAATAAATGGAATGAAAGATTACCAAAGTATGTTAAATTGGGCTAACACTTTTCAGAAAATCCACAGGTAAGAGATATAAAGTTAATGATGACTTCAGGTTAGATTCATAACAGGATGCTGGCAACCAATACTGTTTTGAAAAAACACGGGAACTGAAGATTAAAAAATATGTTCTTTTTGCAAGAGAGAAAAACAAAACATTCAACATATATTTTGGCACTGTCCTCATGTTCAAACTTCCTGGCAAAAGTTTCAAAATAAAATAAATACAAAATGTGAAACTATGAATCTACTGCTGAATTAAAATACTGTCCTATTTGGTTGTGACAATGATTTTAGATCGGATAAAACATTTGACTTAATTTGTTACATGCCAAATTCTACATTCACATATGTAAATATGAAAAAAAAAAATGCCATTATTTCAAGTTTTCACTGTGTATTTGAAAGCAAGATATGAAATAGAAAAGTATGCTGCATGTCTTCAAATGTCCCTCACAAAGTTTGTTACACAGTGGCTCCCCATATTTTTTTTTTTTTGATTGAATTAATTTTTTTTTTCTTGCAAAGTTTCCAAATAATATGACAACAGCCAGTTGCTTTCTTTTCTCTATTTGATTAATTTACTTGCTTGTTTCTGTTTGTTTTTATTTAATTGTTTTTGTGCTAACCCTCTGTGATTTTTATTGCGTTTATATTTGTCCTTGATAGGATAAAGAAAACAACAAAAATGCAGATGTTATCATTTTAATGGTAATAGTAGTAAGAATAGTAGTAATAGTTGTGGTGATAGTAACAGTGCCAATGATGGTATTAGTAATCAAGTTAGTAGCAAAGTGATGATGTTCATGATGATGATGATGATGATGATGATGATGATGACAATATATGTATGTTTTGTTGTTGTTATCTTACTACAATGAGTATGCATTTTGCTTTTTTGTGTTTTGTTCTTAAGTATGGAAATTAAAAAAAAAAAAAGTGTAAGATGATCGTCTGGTTTTATATTTAAAAAGGCTGTTCATTGCAATTGGCAGGTCTTCTGTGTTTTACCTTGAAAAAGGTTTTGAATAAACCGAAATTTTGCAGTTTACAGTGTTGGTTGTTTTGACTCTTCAATCCTATATGATCCGATGTAGAACCGATATATTTCATGTTACTTTGTGCACATACAGATACACATGCACACACATACATACCGACACACACACAAACACAAATGAAAGCATTTTCTTTGAATGACACACACAAAAAAGACCAAGAGGAACAAACAGGATGAGAATGTATTACAAGACAGGTCAGGAGAAAAACAGAATAACAAGACAGTGATAACAAAAAGGCTAAAGAAACTAATTTCCATGACACAAACAAAAAACAAAAACAAAAAATCAAAATAAAAGACAAAATGAAAGCCGTGTCCATAAGGGGGGTGGACCAGCTTTAAGCCATCCCTTTCCAAATGAACGTGCACGCTCTCTTGGACAGTGTTAATCTGCCAACCATTGTGCCTTTCCAAGATTTCTTGAGTTTTTCCTCCATTTTCCTCTGACACTTTGTCTGTTCTGAACTTTCACAGAACTGAAATATTTAACTGCAGACATTGTTCAGAAATCTGCAAAAGAGAGCAGGCGATCTGAGATAGAATCTGTGTTCAACAAACCGACCCCACCATTTTCATGGGACAGATGTCTCTGGTGGGCAAGCCGAAGGCAATAATGCCCACACCACTTACCCTCAGACTTCAATCAGTGAGCGAAAATACCAAAACATGGGTATGAAACAACGTGCCTGTAATGCAGACAGCTGATTTCCAAATCGTTATCATGGCATGCACTTTAAAATGAAATATTTGACTCTGCAGAACAGTTTGTTTGGCCCATCTACTGAGAAAAGGTGACTCTCTTTGCAACAGAAAGAATGCGTTATCTTCCCCTGATTGCTTGTCCCAGAATAGGTTGATTGTAAAACTAGTCCATCGAACCTTAAGGTCTCTACAAAAATGTGCTTCTACTTAAGTTTTCAAGTTGTCTAGTATGGACATACCCCACAGCTTTTTGAGGTAACTAATGGACGCATGCACAGCTTTAAAGGTTGATGAAGACACAAACCAATGTCTTTGAGCTAACACATGGACACGCGCCTACACACAACGGGAACGCACACGTGCATGTGCACACACTGAAAAGCAGAATAACAGTTGTTTTTCTCAGATTACACAGATTAAAAAGCTGTGAGGAAGACGAGCAAGACAAGGCTGAACTGTAAGTTTGTAAAGCTAAAACAAAACAAGGCTCAAACAAACTACAGGCCAAAACACAACAGAGACTCACGGGTGTTTCTGCTGCCGTCAGGCCCTGTGACATAGCTGGAGCCTGTAGATATACACAACAGCAAGTCATGACTGGATGGTAAGTTGCTTCCACAGTAATCTATTTATAGAGTCTGTTTCTCTATGTTGGCAATTAACTTTTTTTCCCACCATACCACTGACCTAGAGGCTCTAACACTGTGGTTTGTTCACAGCATGTCCTCCAGCACTGCACTCCGAAGTCTCAGTGCACCAGCACTGAACTCCACAGTCTAAGTGCACCAGCACTTAACTCCACAGTCTAAGTGCACCAGCACTGAACTCACACAGTCTAAGTGCAAAGCAATATGTAAAATCAAATTATAACCTAAAACTAATATCAGGTAATGGGAATGCAAAAGTTACAGCTATCATACCATGTCGGAGAGCTAACATAAGAATTAAAAAAAAAAAAATAATAAAAACAAAAATAGCTAAACACGCTAAACAGGCAATGGCTGCGTGATCATGCACAAACAGCATGCACAGGTATAAAGTTTGGATCCATCAGCATATGTAGGGAAAAATTCAAAAACAGTTTTGTTAGAAGAGGGGTAACGGAAGGCTATTTCAACCCAAGTTAATGATTTTAGAATCAAAATACAAACACACACGAAGTAATGTTATTCTAATGTTATCACAGAAAGGATTATTGACTGAACTGTTAAAATGAATTAGTACAAAGACAGAAAGATGTTAACGATAAACAGGCCATCAAACTATGTATATAGACGGTGACTGATAAGATTCAGAACATTTGGAAACACAAAATTATTTCCTAAACAAATATCCAAAAATTGTCTCAACTTCATTTGTGTGCAATGAATCAGAACTTGTTCAACTGCTAAAACAATGAATCAGAACTTGTTCAACTGCTAACTATCATAACAGACTTACCATAAAGCCACATGAATTACAAACCTGTTTTCGTGTGGAAATGGAAAAAAAAAAATTCTACTGTTCTCGAACATGTCCATCATTACCAGCAACAGAAATCACATACACACACATCATTCATGAAATATGTACATACCATAAAAGTGGCCAAAGTCCTTGTGAGCTGAATTAAAAGAAAGAAACCATCATAAAAAAATGTCGTCAGAAGAGAAATTTGCTTTACAGCAGGAGTTATACTGTGCACCAGCAACAACAATAACAAAAATACCATCACTCCTATTGCTCAGACTAAAAAGGCCAAACCCATATCACCATGATTTTCAGACTGCATGCTTTTTAGCACAAATTCACAATCTACCAAATTTTTACCATTTTTATCCATAAAGCAGATGCTTGGGAACAAAGGATGCGCTACTGTTGCTGCATACAAATCAGTTCTCTTCCTCCTCTTCAAGATTTGGCCATCTTGCCCTCTACTCCTAAGTTAGGTTAGAATTTACCTTTTATCCTCCCCCCCCCCCCCCCCCCCCCCCCCCCCCCCCCCCCCCCCCCCCCCCCCCCCCCCCCCCCCCCCCCCCCACCCCCCCCCCCTTTTTTTTTTCATTCAAAACAACTTTTTTCAACAGCAGGCTAATTTCTTCTTCCAACTGATCTGAGGTAAATGCTGCATGATCTTCAACCTACAAGCGACAGTGTCACATAATAATCGACTGAATGAGAGTTGCGCGAGTCCATCACGTTTTGCCTGGTATTAATGTCAATGTACTTAGAAGTCACATCTCACAAAATACAGCTAGTCAAATTAAAAAATCAAATCAGGCCCACTACCAGTAGCCAATATTTTGTGTCTGTATTTTGTCATCTGAACCAGTAGAATACTGGTAATAACAAGTAATGTGTGCTGGATTGCACAAATAACGATTGATGCTCGTTGACACACGCACTATCCTTAACTGCAACTCATGTGAAGAATCTAACCCAAACACCAGCCCCAGTGGTACAGTAGTCAGCGTCGCAGGACTGCATGCCAGGAAGTTGGTGTTTGATTTCCCATCACTGGCACTTACATTTTTAAGATTTGTCAGCCCAAGCCGGGTCATACCTGGCTGAATGTGCTGTGCACTATGTGGTAAAAACCGGAACCACAGTAATGTTTCCAGCCTGCATGGTGTGGTGGTGTTCTATGTGATTTTGCCATACACTGGCATTTAGAAAAATATAACTGTATCAGTTCCTGGTCAGAATCTGAGACAAAGGAATGGCTTTGTACTCGAATATCCCAAAAAGCCAAAAATTGACAAACTTTCAAAACCAGACTGGTCTTAATTTCAAAATTCACTGTGCAATGAAGGCTGCGTTTAAATCACACACATCACATCCCCCCCCCCCCCCCCCCCCCCCCCCCCCCATCGTGTATATTATCCTCGCTCTGTTTTTTGTGTACGGGGTTATCTCCCTTGATGAATGCAGTCACGTCAAACATGCACTGTTCTGACACTGCACAACAAATTGCTGCAGTACAGCAGTATGGCGACAGTCATGTCAGTCCAGGTGTGCTGACACTAAACAATGAACAGCTGCACCACACTATGAGGACCACTGTGCCATCCCGCTGTGCTGACACTAAACAATGAACAGATGCACCACACTATGAGGACCACTTTGTCATCCCACTGTGCTGACACTAAACAATGAACAGCTGCACCACACACTATGAGGATCACTGTGCCATCCCGCTGTGCTGACACTAAACAATGAACAGCTGCACCACACTATGAGGACCACTGTGCCATCCCGCTGTGCTGACACTAAACAATGAACAGATGCACCACACTATGAGGACCACTGTGCCATCCCGCTGTGCTGACACTAAACAATGAACAGCTGCACCACACTATGAGGACCACTGTGTCATCCCGCTGTGCTGACACTAACAATGAACAGATGCACCACACTGTGAGGACCACTGTGTCATCCCACTGTGCTGACATTGCACTGTAACACCACACTGTGAGGACCACTGTGTCACCCCACTGTGCTGACATTGCACTGTAACACGCTGCACCACACTGTGAGGACCACTGTGTCACCCCACTGTGCTGACATTGCACTATGACACCACACTGTGAGGACCACTGTGTCACCCCACTGTGCTGACATTGCACTGTAACACCACACTGTGAGGACCACTGTGTCACCCCACTGTGCTGGCATTGCACTATAACACCACACTGTGAGGACCACTGTGTCATCCCACTGTGCTGACATTGCACTGTAACACCACACTGTGAGGACCACTGTGTCACCCCACTGTGCTGGCATTGCACTATGACACGCTGCACCACACTGTGAGGACCACTGTGTCATCCCACTGTGCTGGCATTGCACTATGACACGCTGCACCACACTGTGAGGACCACTGTGTCACCCCACTGTGCTGACATTGCACTGTAACATGCTGCACCACACTGTGAGGACCACTGTGTCATCCCACTGTGCTGACATTGCACTGTAACACCACACTGTGAGGACCACTGTGTCATCGCACTGTGCTGACATTGCACTGTAACACGCTGCACCACACTGTGAGGACCACTGTGTCACCCCCACTGTGCTGGCATTGCACTATGACACGCTGCACCACACTGTGAGGACCACTGTGTCACCCCACTGTGCTGGCATTGCACTATGACACGCTGCACCACACTGTGAGGACCACTGTGTCACCCCACTGTGCTGGCATTGCACTGTAACACTCTGCACCACACTGTGAGGACCACTGTGTCATCCCACTGTGCTGACATTGCACTATGACACGCTGCACCACACTGTGAGGACCACTGTGTCATCCCACTGTGCTGACATTGCACTGTAACACCACACTGTGAGGACCACTGTGTCACCCCACTGTGCTGACATTGCACTGTAACACCACACTGTGAGGACCACTATGTCACCCACTGTGCTGACATTGCACTATGACACGCTGCACCACACTGTGAGGACCACTGTGTCACCCCACTGTGCTGGCATTGCACTATGACACGCTGCACCACACTGTGAGGACCACTGTGTCATCCCACTGTGCTGACACTGCACTGTAACACCACACTGTGAGGACCACTGTGTCATCGCACTGTGCTGACATTGCACTGTAACATGCTGCACCACACTGTGAGGACCACTGTGTCACCCCACTGTGCTGGCATTGCACTATGACACGCTGCACCACACTGTGAGGACCACTGTGTCACCCCACTGTGCTGACATTGCACTATGACACGCTGCACCACACACTGTGAGGACCACTGTGTCATCCCACTGTGCTGACATTGCACTGTAACACCACACTGTGAGGACCACTGTGTCACCCCCACTGTGCTGACATTGCACTGTAACACGCTGCACCACACTGTGAGGACCACTGTGTCATCCCCACTCTGCTGACATTGCAATGTAACACCACACTGTGAGGACCACTGTGTCACCCCACTGTGCTGCTGACATTGCACTGTAACACCCACACTGTGAGGACCACAGTGTCATCCCACTGTGCTGACATTGCACTGTAACACCACACTGTGAGGACCACTGTGTCACCCCACTGTGCTGACATTGCACTGTAACATGCTGCACCCACTGTGAGGAGCACTGTGTCATCCCACTGTGCTGACATTGCACTGTAACACCACACTGTGAGGACCACTGTGTCACCCCACTGTGCTGACATTGCACTGTAACATGCTGCACCACACTGTGAGGACCACTGTGTCATCCCACTGTGCTGACATTGCACTGTAACACCACACTGTGAGGACCACTGTGTCATCCCACTGTGCTGACATTGCACTGTAACACCACACTGTGAGGACCACTGTGTCACCCCACTGAGCTGACATTGCACTGTAACACGCTGCACCACACTGTGAGGACCACTGTGTCACCCCACTGTGCTGGCATTGCACTATGACATGCTGCACCACACTGTGGGAACAGTGAAGTCAATCCTACAGCGCTGACTGTGATCTGTCAACACATCATATTATATCAACAGTAGTGGGCTGATGAAACTCTTAACTTGCTGCACTGCATCATGGGGACAATCATGTCAATCCTACTTCACTGACTTTAAACAGTAAACTGCTGCAGTACAATATGTATCAGGACAATCATGTCAATCCTACTTCACCGACTTTATACAGTGCACTGCTGCAGTACAATATGTATCAGGACAATCATGTCAATCGTATTGCGTTAATATTAGACAATAAACTACCGCTGTGCACTATTCACCAGGACAATCGTGTCAATCCCACAGTACTGACTGCGCCTTGGACCCTGCTGTGCTACACCGAGGGGAGAATCATGTCAGTTTTTGGCACATCAGCATTAATACATCGCAGCCAACTTTCTGGAATCTAGATCAAGAAACCAGGGGTGCGGTGGGAAGTCTGGCTTTGGACTAAAATCATTGAACACCTGACTGCTTGAACGGATCTACCGAAACTTACACAGGACACACAATTCACTACACGGAGTTGATGGCTTGCATAATCAATCATCATAGTTGCTCTCAGTAACAAAGGAGAAAAAACAAGATGCAAAGCATATGAACGTACTCCCAATTTACTTTGGTAAAATAAAACATCGGGCATCATCTGTGACCCCATAATGACATGCGTACACATTTTCAGAAAGATCGGCCCACAAGTTTTTGTCTGGAGCGAGTGGAACACATTTTGACCACGGACAGACACAGACAGCATTTCTTTGTTCCCATTGTAAAGACCTCCCTGTTCTGTAATAACTGGGTGTACAAAAAAGGGAAAAGCATGTAATCACCTTCCTTTTTTAATGGGGGAAAAAAATGTTAAACCCTAGCTTTCTTTCTCCCACTTTGAGATAATGGAGTCACTTTTTAAAAAAGGGAAAATTCCTGAAAAATGCGGGAAGATCGGCATCCATGTTACATGTGAAAACGTCACACTTCAAAGTAAAACTGCGATGTACCAAAGGATCCCTTTTGAACCCTATTGTTCTTAAGAGTTTTTTCCATCAGTGACAAATTAGAGTCGATCCTGAACAATATAAAGCACACTATCCAATACTTTTTTTTCCCTTAAAAAAGAATAAGAAAGGATACATATCAACTACACTACAATGTAAAAATGCATAACTTATGATTCAACATGTACAACATGAAAGACAAACAAAAAAAGAGAAAGGTTCTTTACCTGGTTTCCCGTCCCCTGAAGTAAACTCACTCTCAAATATTCCTGGAAATAACAAACGCAATCGAATGTCAGTGTGCCATGGCCATTTCTACACTTCATTCATCATTTGCACCGTTTACACTACGTTAACACCTCACCTGTAAACACTACAAAAAACACTTCTCTCTCTCTCTCTGTCACACACACACACACACACACACACACACACACACACACACACACACACACACAAAGATCAACCAAAGTCACACCAGAAAATCTTACAGTTCAAAAAAGATACTGATAATCAATCACAGTCACAGTTCAATTAACAACAATGTACAGAAAATATTCCTGTGGCAATGAAAATTCCATAACTCTCTAGCTGCTCAAAACTTACACTATGTTAACTGACCACCTATAAAACACTACAGAACACACAAACACATTCTCTCTCTCTCTCTCTCTCTCTCTCTTTCTCTCTCTCTCACACACACACACACACACACACACACACACACACACACACACACATGTGTAAGATCAGCCAAAGTCACACCAGAAAATCTTACAAACCAGAAAAAGATCCTGATAAAGATAATCTTCTTTCTTCTTCTTTCTATGAACATCCGCCATCATACTTTGATGGTTCTGATGTGTATGGTTCTGATATCAATGGTTCTGATGTGTAAGTAATCGATCACGATTACAGTTCAATTAACAATATACAGAAAATACACCTGTGACAATGAACATTCCGTAACTGTGTAAGTAAAAAAAAAAGTGATTGTCAAAAAAAAAAAAAAAAAAAAAAAAAAGAGGGGGAGATTACCGTGCCCACTCTGTTGATGGCCACAGTGAAGTAGGAGTTAGCCACAGCAGCATTTCGTGCCTCCAGGGACCACAGTGTCTCACTGCAACACACACACAAACATCAGGAATTACACCACACACACACACACACACACACGCTCATGCACACAGGAACAAGCATGCACTCTTGGGACACCATACATCTGGACGGTCAACACACGAATATGTGTATACAAACACCCACATGCATGCATGCATGCACCCTTGCACAACTATCAAAATAATCACACACACGTAAGAATTAGCAGACAACAGAGCTGCCGTGGCCTAAAAACACACACATTTTAAGTGTAGCATTTAAATTTCAGCGCAACACTCATATGTGGCCTCACGAGTCAGACTCAACAGCATCATCACTTGTGCTTCGCTTTGCACAAGACATGATGGCAGACCAACGCGACAAAGACCTCACTACCTACTGCCTGGTGTTGACCTGTCTTAAAAAAAAAAAAGAAGAAAAAAAGAAAAAATGGCGGACATCAAAACCAGTCGAAAAAACGCAGCAAAATTTTGACCATCTCTAGTAATTTTTCTTAGCTTTTTTTTTTTTCCATCTTCCTACTAAACTTTAGCAAAGTAAGTCTACTGTCTAAAGAGCTTGATCACAGTGACACCATTTTAGCTGCCAGACAGTCCATGAAGGGGTGGAGTTTGTCTGGAGGGGGGAGGAGGAGGATTTGGGAGGGACAAGGGGAAGAAGCACGAAGTGTAGTAGCCTAGAGCATTGTCAACGAAATTATAGCATACTATGTCAACAAAATTATAACATAATATGTCAACTAAATTATAACATAATATGTCAACTAAATTATAACATACTACGTCAACAAAATTATAACATGTCAACTAAATTATAACATACTATGTCAACAAAATTATAACATACTATGTCGACAAAATTATAGCATACTATGTCAACGAAATTATAACATACTATGTCAAAAGTGTGTCACTAAACACCCCTGCACTCCCAGCAACAGCATATACAGATCTGTCCCCCCCCACCCCCACCCCCCAATTCCGAAATCTGCCAATGGCATACTTTTCCACCAAAACAAGCGTATTTTCTACAAAGAGTGTGTATGCATCTCCCAAATTTTTGTGGAAGTGGGCAAGGTGTTATATTTGTCTTCAAATTTTTTTTTCTTTTTTTTATTTTGGTGGAGGGTTAGGGGGAGGGGGCAATTGTTTATTTTCACCTGTCATCACAAAGGCTTCTTCTTCATGCCTGCAGCCACCTGATCTTGCATCAACGGCAGTTAAAAACTGGTTCTTCTTTAATTTTGGTCAAGACATTCAAAGATGGGTATGTGCCTTTTATAAGAATATAACACCTGTGTGTCTGTAAATGGCCTTTACTCTGAATGGTTCAATGTGTGCAGAGGTGTTCGTCAGGTGACCCGTTGTCTCCATATTTGTATTTGATTTGTGCAGAGGTTATGTCCATCATGATACGTAAAAATGATAGAATTAAAGGTATTAAAATTAATAATACTGAAGCCCTACTTTCTCTCTTTGTCTTGACGGTAGTGAAAAGTCATTGCGAGAAGCTGTCAGGATTCTTAATCTTTTTGCACAACTTTCTGGCTTGAAAATTTAACAGTGAAAAAACCCAGTTAGTATGGATTGGGTAGTAGGAAAAAGTCACAAGTAAGATATCTACGAGACCAAAATTTTTTGTTGGAATCCAGGAATTTTCAAAATATTAGGAATCAAGTTCTCCCTTGAGATTGATCGCATTGTGCAGATTAATTTTGAAGGAAAACTTGATGAAGTTAGAAGGATTTTACATAAATGGTCAAAGAGACAGCTAACTCCATTTGGAAAAATTGCTGTCATAAAATGTTTAGCAATGTCAAAAACTGACATATTTATTTCTCAATCTACCAGACCCTTGCCACGCCTTATTACAAGAGCTTGACTCCCTTTTATTTAACTTTTTGTGGGATGGAAAAAGAAGCAGAATAAGTAAGAAAGTTGTTTGTGGTGAATATATGTCTGGAGGACTGAAGATGTTGAATATTTTTTCATATTTGAGCACGCTGAAAATAAGTTGGTTGAGAAAATTATTTTCCTCTCAGTCTACCTTACAGACACATTATATATTCAACCTGTATCCACACTTAGACAAGTTAAATAAAGTAGGAAGTGAGTATGTTCAGATACTTTTACACAGGCTGAACAATCCCTTTTGGGAGGATGTTCTGAAACACTATAAAAAGTTCTGTCAAAAAAATGTTCCTCAAAATATCCATGATTTTAACTTTGAGTTTATATTCTATAACATTGACATATATTGAGAGCTAGACATACTATCTTCTTGAAAAGCTGGTTTGATAAAAACATATACTATATTTATCAACTACTAGATGAGGAAGGGAACTTTTACAGTTATCAGCACTTCCAACGTGAATATCCAGACATTGTAACAGATTTTCTTACTTATAATGGAATTATCCAAGCTATAAAAAAAACTATCAAATCAGGAAGGGTGTTTCAGCCTATTGCAGGATACAAGATGCAAGGGAATTTAACTTGGAAACTAATTTATAAAGGGAATAAAATATGTGCAACAAGTATTTAATGATGGGCAATATATCGCCACAGGTATAGCCAAGTGGAATAGACAATTTTTGAACTTAAACTGGAAAAATATTTTCCAAACGTGCATGTACACAAGTTCAGATGCCCAGCTAAGATGGCTACAGACCCGCATTATACATAGAATCTTACCGACTAACCGGTACTTACATTTGCGCCAAGTCATCGACTCCCCTATTTGTGATTTTTGTGAAAATGAAGAAGAAACAATTGAACATTTATTGTGGAATTGCCCCTTTACTAATGATTTCTGGCTGGGTCTTCAGAGAATTATTGTTCACCAAGTAACTAGTTGTACAAATTTAAGGTTTTCCAAAACATATGTTTTGTTTGGAGCAGATGGACACACTGTTTCAGATCAATAATGAATTTAATCCTGTTATTGGCAAAACTATATATTTACAAATGTAAATGGAGAAAGACAATTCCACTTGTAAATGTATTCCTTGCTTTTTTGAAAGACAGGTATGG
>JADBJO010013029.1:47500-54522 GCA_016801955.1 Conus betulinus | reverse complement strand
GACACAGACAGTAACCGCCAAGGACAGGACACAGACAGTCCAAGGACAGGACACAAGGACACAGTACCACCAAGGACAGGACACAGACAGTACCACCAAGGACAGGACACAGACAGTACCACCAAGGACAGGACACAGACAGTACCACCAAGGACAGGACACACAGTACAGGCCAAGGACCAAGGACACAGACAGTACCGCCAAGGACAGGGACACAGACAGTACCGCCAAGGACACACAGACAGTACAGTACCACCAGGACAGGGACACAGACAGTACCACCAAGGGACACAGACAGTACCACCAAGGACACACAGGACAGTACCAAGGACCAGACAGTACCGCCAAGGACAGGACACAGACAGTACCACCAAGGACACACAGACAGTACCGCCAAGGACAGGACACAGACAGTACCGCCAAGGACACACAGACAGTACCGCCAAGGACACAGACAGTACCGCCAAGGACACAGACAGTACCGCCAAGGACACAGACAGTACCCACCAAGGACAGGACACAGACAGTACCGCCAAGGACACAGACAGTACAGGACACAGACAGTACCGCCAAGGACAGGACACAGACAGTACCGCCAACCGCACACAGGACAGACAGTACAGTACCAGACAAGGACAAGGACACAGACAGTACCGCCAAGGACAGGACACAGACAGTACCGCCAAGGACAGGACACAGACAGTACCACCAAGGACACAGACACAGACAGTACCACCAAGGACAGGACACAGACAGTACCGCCAAGGACACAGACAGTACCGCCAAGGACAGGACACAGACAGTACCGCCAAGGACAGGACACAGACAGTACCGCCAAGGACACAGACAGTACCACCAAGGACAGGACAGACAGTACCACCAAGGACACAGACAGTACCACCAAGGACAGGACACAGACAGTACCGCCAAGGACACAGACAGTACCGCCAAGGACAGGACACAGACAGTACCACCAAGGACACAGACAGTACCACCAAGGACACAGACAGTACCGTACCAGACACAGACAGTACCACCAAGGACACAGACAGTACCGCCAAGGACAGGACACAGACAGTACCACCAAGGACAGGACAGTACCGCAAGGACACACAGACACCGCCAAGGACACAGGACACAGTACCGCCAAGGACACAGACAGTACCGCCAAGGACAGGACACAGACAGTACCACCAAGGACACAGACAGTACCGCCAAGGACAGGACACAGACAGTACCGCCAGGACAGACACAGACAGTACCGCCAAGGACACAGACAGTACCGCCAAGGACACAGACAGTACCGCCAGGACACAGACAGTACCGCCAAGGACACAGACAGTACACAGGACAGGACCAGACAGTACCGCACAGACACAGACAGTACCGCCAAGGACAGGACACAGACAGTACCGCCAAGGACACAGACAGTACCGCCAAGGACACAGACAGTACCGCCAAGGCCACAGGACACAGACAGTACCGCCAAGGACAGGACACAGACAGTACCCAAGGACAGGGACACAGACAGTACCGCCAAGGACACAGACAGTACCGCCAAGGACACAGACACAGACCGTACCGCCACAGGACACAGACAGTACCGCCAAGGACACAGACAGTACACAGACAGTACCGCCAAGGACACAGACAGTACCGCACAGGACACAGACACAGTACCGCCAAGGACAGGACACAGACAGTACCGCCAAGGACAGGACACAGACAGTACCACCAGGACAGGACAGACAGTACCGCCAAACAGGACACAGACAGTACCGCCAAGGGACACAGACAGTACCGCCAAGGACAGGGACACAGACACAGTACCACCAAGGACACACAGACAGTACCACCAAGGACACAGACAGTACCGCCAAGGACAGGACACAGACAGTACCGCACAGGACACAGACAGTACCACCAAGGACACAGACAGTACCAAGGACAGGACACAGACAGTACCGCCAAGGACAGGACACAGACAGTACCGCCAAGGACACAGACAGTACCGCCAAGGAGACACAGGACACAGACAGTACCGCCAAGGACACAGACAGTACCACCAAGGACAGGACACAGACAGTACCGCCAAGGACAGGACACAGACAGTACCGCCAAGGACACAGACAGTACCGCCAAGGACACAGACAGTACGCCAAGGACACAGACAGTACCGCCAGGACACAGACAGTACCGCCAAGGACACAGACAGTACCGCAGACAGTACCAGTACCGCCAAGGACACAGACAGTACAAGGACCAAGACAGTACCGCCAAGGACAGGACACAGTACCGCCAAGGACAGGACACAGACAGTACCGCCAAGGACAGACACAGACAGTACCGCCAGACAGTACCACCAGGCACAGACAGTACCGCCAAGCACAGTACCACAGACAGTACCGCAGGACACAGACAGTACCGCCAAGGACACAGACAGACCGTACCGCCAGGACAGGACACAGACAGTACCACCAAGGACACAGACAGTACCACCAAGGACAGGACACAGACAGTACCAAGCCAGACAGTACCAGGACACAGACAGTACCGCCAAGGACACAGACAGTACCGCCACAGACAGTACCACAAGGACACAGACAGTACCGCCAAGGACAGGACACAGACAGTACCGCCACAGGACACAGACAGTACCGCCAAGGACAGGACACAGACAGTACCGCCAAGGACACAGACAGTACCGCCAAGGACACAGTACCGCCAAGTACACAAGACACAGACAGTACCGCCAAGGACACAGACAGTACCGCCAAGGACACAGACAGTACCGCCAAGGACACAGACAGTACCGCCAAGGACAGGACACAGACAGTACCGCCAAGGACAGGACACAGACAGTACCGCCAAGGACACAGACAGTACCGCCAAGGACACAGACAGTACCGCCAAGGACACAGAGAGTACCGCCAGACAGGACACAGACAGTACCGCCAAGGACACACACAGACAGTACCGCCAAGGACACAGACAGTACCGCCAAGGACACAGACACAGACAGTACCGCCAAGGACACAGACAGTACCGCCAAGGACACAGACAGTACCACCAAGGACAGGACACAGACAGTACCACCAAAGACACAGACAGTACCGTACCGCCATGGACAGGACACAGACAGTACCGCCAAGGACACAGACAGTACCACCAAGGACAGGACACAGACAGTACCACCAAGGACACAGACAGTACCGCCATGGACAGGACACAGACAGTACCGCCAAGGACACAGACAGTACCGCCGCCAAGGACACAGACAGTACCGCACAGGACACAGACAGTACCACCAAGGACACAGACAGTACCGCCAAGGACACACAGACAGTACCGCCAAGGACACAGACAGTACCGCACAGGACACAGACAGTACCACCAAGGACACAGACAGTACCGCCAAGGACACAGGACACAGACAGTACCGCACATGACACAGACAGTACCACCAAGGACACAGACAGGACACAGACAGTACCACCAAGGACACAGACAGTACCACCAAGGACACAGACAGTACCGCCAAGGACACAGACAGTACCCGCCAAGGACACAGACAGTACCGCACAGGACACAGACAGTACCGCACAGGACACACAGACAGTACCACCAAGGACACAGACAGTACCACCAAGGACACAGACAGTACCGCCAAGGACACAGACAGTACCAGCGCCAAGGACACAGACAGTACCGCACAGGACACAGACAGTACCGCCAAGGACACAGACAGTACCACCAAGGACACAGACAGTACCACCAAGGACACAGACAGTACCGCCAAGGACACAGACAGTACTGCACAGGACACAGACAGTACCACCAAGGACACAGACAGTACCGCCAAGGACACAGACAGTACCGCCAAGGACACAGACAGTACCGCCAAGGACACAGACCGAGTCCTGTACTAGACTCTGTCCCTTCTCTTTCCGAATTTTGCCAAAGGTCAAAGGTTAAAGTTCCCATAGCCTGCTGGCCCGTAGAGTCCGTGACCTTCCAGAGTTCAGTGTGTCTAGGGTACGGCATGATCAAGACGGTGCCCCTCAATCTCCTTCCGCTGCCTTCACTCTCCCGGAACTGAATCAGACGCCTGTCCACTGCTGGGTGGACAGAGAGAGGTTGGAACTCACGACCGCCGGCTCCGCAGACAAAACGTGATGAACGCTTGGCCATGGACCCCTCCCGGATTGAATAAATCTACGGGGAAAAAAAACTCAGCAAATATACAATGATTGATTAGAACCCACCCAAATCATCTAAACTCATAATGCATATCAGCATAGCTATTCGACAACAGCAACAGCAACGTGCGCGTGCGCGCTCAAATACGCGCACATGAACGCGCGCGCGTGCGCGCGCGCACATACACACGCACACACACGCACGCACGCACACACACACACACACACACACACACACACACACACACACACACACACACACACTGACTGACTGACTGACTGACTGACTGAAACCATTACTGTCAGATTAACATAGTGTTGTACTGACTTTAAAAAAAAAAAAAACTAATAAATTAATGAATGAAAAACGAAAATAATCCAAATAAACATCTGAATGACATAAAAATCACAAAGGAAAATAAACAGGGAAGCATTTAACATGTATAAATAAAATGATAAAATCAGCAATTGTAACAATAAACAAATTACATCTTAACTGTACTGGGAAAAAAAATCTCTCTCTCAATCTCTCTCAGAACACCATAAAAAAAAAAGTACCCACCCACCCCCCCCCGACACACACACACACACACACACACACACACACACACACACACACACACACACACACACACACATAAAAACCACCCTTCCCCTTCCCCCTACTCACGTGTATGCGTGCACGCACATATATTCACTCACAAACAAATAAAACCAAAACCTCTCTCTCTCTCTCTCTCTCTCTCTCTCTCTCTCCCATGCACACACACACACACACACACACACACACACACACACACACACACACACACACACACACACACCAAAAAAAACGCCCCCCCACCCCCTACACACACTCAAAACATATCCACACAAAAAACGTATAGACGTACGCACAACATACAGTCACATATGAACAAAACACCATGCTCTCTCTCTCTCTCTCTCTCTCTCTCTCTCTCTCTCTCTCTCTCTCTCTCTCTCTCTCTCTCTCTCTCTCTCTCTCTCTCTCTCTCAACCTATGCAAAAGTCTCGTAAATGGAATAATGCGACCTTGTACACGTGAGAGTCGGACAGCTATGTCATGTAACAAATTCTTTGCTGTACGTGTACATCAGACCACTAAGCCACACACACAAAAAAAAAAGTTTTCAGAAAAATCTGCCATTTTCTGTGTTGGGACAAAACACACTGTGCAATGTTAAAGGTAGATTTTTAGGCAAATGTTATCATGAAGACATGAAAAATATGCTTTTGTCATGGAACATTCAAGTAAATAATGAGATACATTCAGGTTTTGACCACAAACACACAAAGGAGATGGTTTTAAAAAAAAACCTGCCTAACCAACCATCCACCCGTATTCTGTGCAATAAATTTTGATTCGGAATAGAACCTGGCGGACTTATACAATGGCTGCTGGGGGCAGCAAGATCCCATCTGTTCTTCTCAATGGCAGCCTCAAGGTACTGTGTTCTTCGCTGGTCCCAGAGTGCTTTTGTCAGAATATTGTTTATTTCAAGAACCGAGTAAGAAACATCACATAAAACTGTATTCGATTTGCACATCGAAGCCTCTTTTGCACAGTTCATTCCCTCGAAGATTGCAGTGACCGGGTACCCATAATTATGTTATTTTAAACCTCGCATTATTATCTGGAGAATTAAAATATAACATTTCACTGACGAGATCAGGACGACTTGATGTATTTTGAAGGTGTAAAGCCGTTAAAGCAGACTCGGAATCTGACAAAATCAGTATTCTTTCTGCTAAGACTTGCATATCAAGAATGAAATTGATAGTTTTCATAAGAGCAAATAACTCGGCAGTGAAAATAGAACAACCTTTGGTAATATGAAATCTTTTTTCAATGTTAAGGGAAGGTATCACGAAAGCAGCACCAACCCGAAGTACATGAAACTGAACCATCAGTGAAATATGCAGATAAGGTTCATATTCAGTGTAAATCAATTCTTTACAAGAGAAGCAAGCAAAAAGTGGATTCTCATTTTTAGTAATATTACCATAGGAATAGAAAATATCTGCTTGCTTCATCAACCAAAGGGGGAAAGGGTATTTGGTCATTTTAACAATGTTGTCAAGAGAAAAGTCGCACGCATGTAAAAGAGGAGACACATAATCAGACAATGAAGTATGTGCTTTTTATTCCGTATCATCAAGTTCAGAAGCAGCTGAATTAGGGGCTGTTCTTGCTCGTGCTAAGTAGCTACACACACACACACACACACACACACACACACACACACACACACACACACACACACACACATATATATATATATATATATATATATATATATATATATATATATATACGCGCGCGCGCGCGGCCCCATACACACCACACGCACACACACACACGACGCGCGCGCGCTTACGCACGCACTTACGCGCGCGCGAGCGCGAGCTTACAGAGAGAGAGAGAGAGAGAGAGAGAGAGAGAGAGAGAGAGAGAAAAGAAAAGTATAAGAAACAGTGACAAACAGTAACCCTTTTTTTCATCACAGAGGTGACAGAGCGTATGGACTAACCCGTATGCACTATACAGCATCTGCTTAGTTCTTATAATGTCCTGCCTTGCATATTTCATACTGGTAAGAATCCAGTACTCACACATGCATTTCACACACACACACACACACACACACACACACACACACACACACACACACACACACACACACGCCCACTCACACGCGCATGCACTCACACACACACACACACACACACACACACACACACACACACACACACACACACGCGTGCGCGCGCGCGCGCGCTCGCAAGCACGCACGTATGCAT
>JADBJO010013029.1:20000-22500 GCA_016801955.1 Conus betulinus | reverse complement strand
TCTCTCTCTCTCTCTCTCTGTCTGTGTGTGTGTGTGTGTGTGTGTGTGTGTGTGTGTGCGTGTGTGTGTGTGTGTGTGTGTGTGTGTGTGTGTGTGTGTGTGTGTGTGTGTGTGTCCGTTTGCCTGTCGGTGTGTCTGTCTGCCATAGTTCGCTTGCAGCCTTTGTTGTCGTTGACTAATCCGCAGCTTTCGTTTGATCTTCTTCAAATTTGGCAAGACTACTCATTATCATACTGGGTACCTCAGGAACGCATCGTCTTGGTGCTAGAGACTCAGAGAGAAAGGGGAAAAGGAGAGGAGCGGGGGGGGGGGGGGGGGGGGGGGGGGGGGGACAGCAGGTGAGATGGGGGTGGGAAAAGGGGGATGGGGAGCAGGGGTGGGGAGGCGACAGAGCTGGGAGAAGGGGGGATACACGGGAAGAGGAGGGGGTGTAGGAAGAGGGCGGGGGGGGGGGGGGGGGGGAGCAGAGGGTCAGGAAAAATGTGGAAGGGGGGGAGGGAAACAAGGGAGGAATGGGGGGAAGGGTAGAGATAGAGGAGCTTGGGAGGGGAGGGGAGGGGAGGGAGACGGCTAGTTTTGTATATGTAGCAAAATTTTGAAGGTAATAGCAATTTAAACGAAAGATAAAAAAGGAAATGTCTGACTCTGGACAGAAATGATAGTAATAACTTGTAACGGAGTCATGCACAGATGTGTGGAGGCGAGCGTGTGTTAAACTCTATCATGGCAGGATGGTTTTGGAACTGTCAAAGATTATGGGATCAGACAGTAGTCACACAGCGGCGTCTGCAAGTATCTGTCATTATCATGTACAACTGTCCACGACATTAGGGCGTCAGGTGCTGTGGCGGACGTTTAGGTGCCTTGGCGGACGTTTAGGTGGTGTGACGGACGTCTAGGAGCATGGCGGACGTTTAGGTGCTGTGGCGGACGTTTAGGTGCTGGCGGAGTTTAGGCGGACGTTTTTAGGTGCTGTGGCGGACGTTTAGATGCTGTGGCGGACGTTTAGGTGCTGTGGCGGACGTTTAGGTGCTGTGGCGGACGTTTAGGTGCTGTGACGGACGTTTAGGTGCTGTGGCGGACGTTTAGGTGCTGTGGCGGACGTTTAGGTGCTGTGGCGGACGTTTAGGTGCTGTGGCGGACGTTTAGGTGCTGTGGCGGACGTGTAGGTGCTGTGGCGGACGTTTAGGTGCTGTGGCGGACGTTTAGGTGCTGTGGCGGACGTTTAGGTGCTGTGGCAGACGTTCAGACGCTTGGCGGACGTTTAGGTGCTGTGGCGGACGTTTAGGTGTGCTGTAGCGGACGTGTAGGTGCTGTGGCGGACGTTCAGGTGCTGTGTTTACGTTTAGGTGCTGTGGCGGACGTTTAGGTGCTGTGGCGGACGTTTAGGTGCTGTGGCGGACGTTTAGGTGCTGTGGCGGACGTTTAGGTGCTGTGACGGACGTTTGCAGGTGCTGTGGCGGACGTTTAGGTGCTGTGGCGGACGTGTAAGTTGTAGGGACGTTGGTGCTGTGGCGGACGTTTAGGTGCTGTGGCGGACGTTCAGGTGCTGTGGCGGACGTTCAGGTGCTGTGGGAGACGTTCAGGTGCTGTGACGGACGTTTAGGTGCTGTGACGGACGTTCAGGTGCTGTGACGGACGTTCAGGTGCTGTGGGGGACGTTTAGGCTACATCCTTAGTCATGACGACATTTTTCGGTGTCAGCACAAAAGGAAAATGACCGGGCCGCCAAACGAAGCAAACAAACAAATCACAGAACAAACACAACGCGTTTCGATCTATGGGATCTTCGGGCAGGGCAAACAAACAACATTGAAAAACAACACAAGCAAAGGACGAACACAGTACACCTGTAAGCTACACACACACGACATTGCCTGGTGAGCATGAGGTAGTCCTCATTTAGAAAAAAAAAAAGGAAGGTTAAAAAAAACGGTGGAGGAAAAATAGGACGATGGAGGTCCCACCTATTTAAAAAAAAAATACATAGGACATTGAAAATTTAAAGAAAAACATAAAAAGAAAAAAAATGGAAAAAAAAAGAAGTGGAAAAGTTTGGAAGTTGGAGGGGAAAAAAAAGGTACGAACACAGTCACGTCTCTCTTGATCCGGGTACCACAAAAAATGTGGTTTGGATGAACAACTAAAATTACGGAATGGAACCGAGGGCTACGAGGCTGAAGAGGACACGAAACGGACCGAAATGATGACAAGAATGACGATAAAATCATAATGATAATAATGATAGTGCTAGTGATGATGATGATGATGATGATGATGATGATGACGATGATGATGATGACGATTATGATGATAATGATGATGATAAATAATGAATCAGAAATGATAACAATAGCAACAACATCAATAATAATAATAATAATAATAACAACAACAACAACAACAACACAACAACATTTTAATGATGATGATGATGATGATGATGATGATGATGATGATGATGATAACAGTAACAAAGACAATAATTGAAAATGAAAAT
>JADBJO010013029.1:0-15000 GCA_016801955.1 Conus betulinus | reverse complement strand
CTGCTCTTGCTTAGAGATTCAGAGCAGCTCCTGGCCTCTCCAAATTTGCATAACTGCATTAACTGACAGCTGGTGAGCATTGAACTGGAACCGCCCAGTTCAACATCAGAATGTTGTAGCACAGCACTTTGAGCCAGCAAGGACACATAGGTACTCATAATCATAAATAATAACAACAACAAATAATGATGATGATGATGATAATAACAATAATCATAGTAATAATAATAACGATTATGATGATAATAATAATGATGAAAATAATGATGATGATGACAATAACAATATGATGATGATGATGACGACGACGACGACAAAACAACGTTATAATAATAATAATGATAATAATAATAATAGTAATAGTAAAAGCTGAATGGTGGCTGCTGATATAGTGTTGTATAACCCCAGTCCTGGTGCTATCAGCGTAGAGTAAGATAGCTCCCCCCCACCCCCGCCCCACTCCCACCCCTATCCGCCCCGCCCCCTGTCCTCTCTCTCCTGCCGAGCCATCTACCCACCCATCCCCGCTTCAACCCTTCCATCCAATGCCATCCCCCCCCCCCCCCCCCCAACCCCCACCTCTCCCAGGATGGTGGTCTTGGTCTGCCCTATCGCTCTCTGGGGCTAGAGCTGAGAGCAGCTTCAATGGCGGCAGGGCCGAGTTGACTGCTGAGGCTCCCTCTGGAGACTGCTCTGGATAAAAGACGGATTTTATAATTACAAAAAAAAAAAAAAAAAAAAAAAGAAATCGTAATAATAACAGTAATAATGATAACATCATCATCATCATCATCATATTATTATTATTATTATTATTATATTATTATTATTATTATCATTCTTTTGTTACCATCATCATCATCATCATCATCATCATAAGAATAAGAATAATAATGATGATTATAATAATAACAACAACAATAAGAAGAAATAATAAGAAAAACAATAGCAATGATAATCATAATGATAAACAACAATAGCAATAATAATAATTATAATCATAACTCAACAATAGCAATAATAATAATTATAATCATAACTAGTATAATAATAATCATAAGGGATAATAATGATAATGATAATAATAGTAATAATCATAGCAATAGTAATAATGATAAAACAATGAAAACAAAATAATGAAAACAATGATAACATATAGATGAAAACAATAATGATAATAATGAAGATAATATTATTCATAACAATAACAATAATAGTAATAATGATCATAAAAAAAGAATAGCAATGACAATAATAAAGTGATAATGGTGATAACAACAATAACAACAACAATAATAATAATAATAATAACAATAATAATAACAATAATAATAATAATAATAATAATAATAATAACAATAATGAGGAGGATGAGGAGGAGGATAACAATAATAGTAATAATAATGATGATAATGATAAGAACGACAGCAACAACAATAACAATGATAAATGATAATAATAATAGTAATAACAATAATAACAAGGATAATAGTGATAACAATGATAAAAATGGATATAACAATAATGATAGTAATAATAAGAATGATAATAATAATGATTATTGTAATAATAACAATGATGATAATGATAATAATAATAAGATTAACATAGGATTTGTAGAGAGCCTTCCCGGGCATTCTAGGCACACTCTCATGTACGCAGAGCTGCCTGCCTGGGTAGTGCCGACTGAAGATAATAATGATAATAATGATTATAACAAAAACAACAACATCAACAACAATAATAATAGTAATAATGATAACAATGATGGTGATGATGATAATGATGATAATAATGAAATGATAATTATAATAACAAAATAACCATATAGTAATGATAATGATAATAATAATGATACTTACATTAACCTGGCATCTATAAAGAGCCTTCTCGAGGATTCCAGGCGCTGACAATCCATACCCTCGTGTATGCAAAGGGCTGCCTACCTGGGTGGTGCCGACTGAAGAGCTGCCTGTCGGCGCTTCAGTCAGTCGTTTCCCGTGTCATCCCGTCAACATCAATCACTCAATTTTCTTACTTCCTTCATTCTTTCCATTTCACACGCAGGGTGCATGCTATTTCTAACGTGTCATCCATACCAACGGCCAAACTGGCCTCTTCCGAAAGTTGCTGTTGGGATTTTATGCGTGTGTAAGATGTTATGTTCACACACGGAACCTTGGTTTATAGTCACATTCGAAGGACTGTTTGGGAAATCGATTCAGAACCAATGTTAATTCTGAGCGAAAAATCCCACTGTATCGAAACGGCCGGGCAGAGATTCGAACCCGCAACCCCAGGATCACCAAAATTACGAGTCACGCGCTCTCCAACTTAGCTATTCCGGTGTAACGAAAAGTTTTAACTCCCCGAATGGTTTAATTCCCAGGGAGTTAAACTGTTCACATGTAAATTTTAACTCCCCGGGAGTTAAACTAGAATGACTCCCACCCTGTGCCAAAATAACTCCACTCAGTAAAACTTCGGAAATGTTCTAAAATCTTTTTTGTACAAGTCTCAACAAATTCTTGAAATATTAAGGGGGAGTCATTTTGTACATATATCAGACGTAACTCCCCACCCTGTAAACAGAATGACCCCCTGGGGAGTTAGTCTGTACTATATCCAGATTAACTCCCGCGAGTTAATTCAGGCGTGTGTAAAAGTTTAACTCCCTGCCCACAAAGGGGAGTCAGTTTTTTTACAGTTTAGAATAACTCCCCTGGGAGTTAATGTATACACGTGTTTTCTGACTCCCAGGGAGTTACTTTGTAACAGAGGGGGAGTTAATCTGATCATGACTAAGATGACTCCCACCCACCTATTCCCAGATGTCTTTCTGTAAGAGAATGGAGAAGGGGATTTAATGTTCATGATCATCATCATCATAGGGAAAGGAAATGTCCGTGTACATATTCATGTGCTCATGTATGCATGTCCTTGATATTCTGCTATGCCTTTTTGTATATAATCTGTATGTAAACTCTGTATATACATGAATTTATGGTTTGGTGCCTTTGGTAGAAATATTGTACCTTCAGTCTTCGGCGTTCTGTCTCTCTCTCTCTCTCTCTCTCTCTCTCTCTCTCTCTCTCTCTCTCTCTCTCATGGATCTATGCGACTATCAACAGTCACCCATAAGTGCACGCCATTACACTCAAATGATGTAGAAATGGAAATTTTTCAATTTTTCATTGTGTCATGCCGCCAAATTAGGGAGTGAGGGGGGGGGGGGGGGGGGTGGCGGATTGAGAGGGTAAGGAAGGTGGGGAGAGAATGACAAGAAGTCGCGACGTGACGTAAAATTGTTTGTATTGACTCGCTACATCTGGGAGAGAAGGAAGGATAAAAAGGGTTGGCATAGATTAGAAATTTGTGTGTGTGAGACACATAGGATAGAGAAGGGGGGGGGGGGGGGATGCCTGTTTTTGTACAATTTGTACAAGAGGGTGGCTCTGCTGGGGACCGATCTGATGAAGCTGTCAAGTGACTCATCACAGGTGTGGTGGTGTGCGTGTGCCAAGCTGAAAACGAAAGTCGGCCAGCCAATCAGAAAAAACACACCTTTTTCAATAAAATTCAGGACACGTGACTAATTCACAGAAACCAATAATATCGAAGGAAACAATTCTACCTGACGAGTCTTGATCTGGCAAGTTAGTGTAAGAAAACACACACACACACACACACACACACACACACAATAATATATAATATATATATATATATATATATATATATATATATATATATATATATATATAAACATGCATGGGTGGTAATGCGGTGCCGGGAGTGGGAGGTGGGGGTGGGGGGGGGGGTGGGGGGGGGAGTCCTTCTGGTGGTATGTCAGAATAACTCCCCTGGAGTCAAACTGAAACACAGAGGGAGTTAGTAGTTTATATATATTTTATATATATATATATATATATATATATATATATATATATTATATATATATATATATATATTCTAGTTAAACTCGCAGGGAGTTAAAATTTACAAATGAACAGTTTAACTCCCTGGGAGTCAAACCATTCGGGGAGTTAAAACTTTTCATTACACCCCGGTTCCGATTTTCAATGATACTGTCAGAGAAGGAATATAATTTTTCCCCATATTTGTACGTACCCCGTCTCCTCTATTAACCGTGTTGTTCGCTGCCATCTTTCCGCCGCAACCCATCCCTCTCCAACCTCTTCTTGTAACGTATTCTTTTTATTACAGTATTTTGCAAAGTCATATTCGTTGTGACAGAAGAGCTGGTTAAATTTCAGTCGTTTTTGTATCCCTCTCTCTCCTCTCTCTCTCTCTCTCTCTCTCTCTCTGTGAATCATTCATTTCATCTCTCTCTCTCTCTCTCTCTCTCTCTCTCTCTCTCTCTCTCTCTCTCTCTCTCTCTCTCCACACACACACACGCGCGTGCGCTCACACACACAACACACACACACACACACACACACACACACACGCGCACACACACACACACACACACACACACACACACACACACACACACACACACACGGACCACTTCATCTGTGGGTTGAGAGGGGGGAGGGGGCAGTGTGAGATGCTTTGTGGATTTGCAGGTGGCTGATCAAGCCGATGCGTGCACGGAATGTGCCGTGAGAGCTTGGACAGGCAATGAGAGAGACCTGCCCTTGATTGCAGGTGCAGGGCTCTCCTTGCCTCTCTTGTTGCGCTGCAGCTGTTCTCCTTTCTTCGCGTAAATAGGCACCTTTGTAGATAGAGTAGCGCCATCTAGCTCGATCCATAGCAGTTTGTTCTCATGTTTCAGGATCGATGTTAAACGCTTTCAAGGATGTTTCGGGAGTGTCTTTGAAGCGTTTCTTCAGACTTCCATGGGAACGCTTTCCTTGTTGCAGCTCACCGTAGAAGAGTCTGTTGGGTTGACAGTGGTCTGACATGCGAGCCACATGACCTGCCCATCGAAGCCGAGACAGCATCAGGATAGTGTGGATGCTCAGCAGGTCTTGCTTGGTCGAGCACCTCTGTGTCTGGGATTTTGTCTTGCCATTTTATGTTTAACAATCTTCTGAGGCAGGTTGTGTGGAAGGGATTCAGCTTCGTGGCATGCTGTTGGTACACTGTCCATGCTTCACATGCATAGAGGAATGTGACAGAATAGCTGCTCTGTACACCTCAGCTTGCTCTCTAGACTGATGTCTCCTTTACTCCAAACATTGATGTGTAGTCTGCCAAAGGTTGCACTTGCGTTTGCAGTTCTGATGCTCACTTCATCGTCAATGTTCTGGAGCAGTGTGCTGCCAAGGTAGGTGAATTTACTCACTGCAGTCAGACTCGCACCCATTTACCCTGATGTTAGGCGTATGGTCGGGTCTGCCTGGCACAGGTTGATGCACATGTCCCCATCACCTTGGGCATTTAAACAGTCACTGCAGTTTCCAGATACATGATCATTTAGAACATCATCAACTTCCCGGCCGAAATCAGAGTCATCCGCTGATTGCTCTACATTGAAACAATCTTTTTAAGTAATCATACCACGCACGAGGTGAGATCAAATTCGAACAGTTCGGTTTGGTTGATAATGACCTAACTTTTTGCCAAAACGCTCTGGAATTGATATCATAACACGCAGCATTTAGTTCGTTTAAAAACGCGCTCATTTTGTACTGCGTTTTTTACTTTGACACATGTCTTTAAATTGCTGCTTCTGATTCAGATAATGGGTTAAATCCTCCCTTGATTAGACCGTCTGAATACACCCACATGTTGGTATTTCTTTTCTTTCACACGCTCACACTCCTCGTCCCACCATGGAGGCTGTTCACGGGATATTTGCATTTTCCGCCTTGACCGCATTTGACTGGCAGCGTTCTGAAGGAATGTAACAAGACAGGTCGACCCCGCCTCAACGTCACATTCAAGTGCTGTCATAAAAATTTGGAAATTCTCTTTCCTTGTTACAGAAAATGTAATCAGCGAATGACTCTGCATATTCTTCCTTCCAAACAAATCGAAACTCTTCTTCCAGTACAATTTGTTCAGCATTACCCTCAGTCTCCATCACATCAACATAAGTAATGGAAGCAACAATAGGAAAATGATCAGATTCACACCTGTTTGCCACGTACATATCAACCAGAGTATCAAACAATAACTGTGAACAAACAAAATAATCTACGACACTTTTACCCTGGTTTGCTGTGCATGTAATTTCACCCTCATTATCCCCTTCAGTTCTTCCATTTACAATTAACAGATCATATTCTATACACAGTTCAATAAGTCTACAACCAAAATTATTGACACCACTGTCTTTAGATTTACGAATAGTTTGTGACACATTCTGCATTAATATTTCTGCATCTTCTAGTATTTGTGCATCTCTATTTTCACTGACGGTATCCACAACAGAGAGTTCAGACGTGCGGGCATTAAAAGCGCTACACAGTAGCCGAGGTAAGTCAGGATATCGGTCCATCACCTCTGACATACGGTTTTCTAACAAATCAGTGCTGCTATCACTGTTCTTTCCATAAATTACTGAACGTTCAGAAGCAATGCAAACAAATGCAGCAAGAATGTCAAACGGAGAATTCAAAACACACTTACCAACCTTCAGAAAAACACAGTCCTCTGTTGACCGAAGCAGATACTCCACATGGCACATAACAGATGTGTGTACACAGACAACAACACCACCTTTCAGTTTTGTCGTGCGTGGAGAATAAAAACACATGAAAATCCGGGAGAGCATTTTCTATATCACTTTTTTTTTTTTACGTAGCCACACTTCAGAGAAGGAAAATATTTTAAACTTTTCACAAAAAAACACCGGAACGAACAACTTTTTAACTTGTAAAATAAACCTTGAACATTCCACGCCATTATTTGAAAAACAGAAAACACTTCACAGGGTAAAGGGTGTGGATGTATGAGTGGATAAAATGGGTTGGTGTGTGTGTGCGCTGTCAGCCGATGACCGAGGGGTGAAGACGGGAACGCTGGGGAGATCGTCTCCTCTTGCTGTCCACATTCTGATGACAACAACCTGCCCCTCATCCCCGCCTCTGTCGCTCCACCAGACCGCTGGTTGTGGAGTCGTAGACAAAGGTCTTGCCTTCGATGACCAGGGTGTCGAAGCGGAGGAAGGCTTTCTTGTTGGCTGCCTTCGCTTCCTTCAGGAAAGGCAGCAGCTGACAACGCTGGTCCCTCACCCGGGGAGTAAAGTCCTCGGAAACAAACACAGTAGACCGTTTGTTCTTCAGTACCCGACGCCCGGCCAGAATTCTCTCCTTTACTTTGAAGCAGACGATGATGGGATGTGACTCCTTTCCAGATCTCAGACGGTGAGCACGCTCAATCTCGATTTCGTCCTCAGTCCTGTAGTGACGCACGCAGTGCGCATATGCACCCGGTTCACAACCGGAACCGGAAGGTGCACCTCGCATGAGCACAGCTCACTTATCAGCAGACGACAGGGTGACAAGAGGACGGCCATTCAGTTTGCAACCCCCGGCGAGCTGAGACCTCAGGTGTAGAGCCCCCGACGCCACACCCAGTCCTCTACACACCTCTACTTTTGACCGGAGTCGACGCCCGTCCTTAGTCCAGCGGCAAGCGACGTGAGGCGTCGACACCAACCTGACTGAAGACCTGGGCGCGGATTGACACCGTCTCCGTGCCCTGCCCATTGCCTGACGGACCAGACGTGGCCTTCGTAGCCTTTCCTGGTCCCACCCATCGTTAACTGCTTGACCCTCTGAGACAGAGTGTGTCGCAGTTTGACCACCACCCGCCGTCCTAGCTACTGAAGGGTGAGTTGCACTGTGTGTGTGTGCATGTGTTTGTGTGTCTGAGAAGTAATTACGATACTAGGAGCAGTTAAAACACTGGGTAGTCATGTCACGCTAAGCCCACCCTGAAGTGTAGGGTAAACACTTTAATGGTGTCAGGAGTGGGATAACCCGTAGCTTAGTTGTGCATGCATCCGATGTAGCCTAGTGTTGACCTAGTTATCGGAATTGTGTTGCTGCTCAGCACCAAGCATTAATTTAGCACAGAGAACAGCATACAGTTGCTTATTGTGTTAACCCCTGCAGTTAGCATAGGAAGGTGGTTGGTAAAACCAATACTAGAGTGAAAAACCCTAGTTTATACAGTCACTCCCCCAATGGCTTTGAACATTAACTTAGCCACTGCGTCGCAGCTTAGTCAGATGCTGCCAGGGATAGGGCCTAAGAGGGCTGCTCAGTTAGTGAGGATAAGAGAGAGGGAGGGGAGAGATTAACTTTACCCATTTTGATGTCAGTATTACATGGAGAAGTGAGTCAAGACCTCCTCTCACTCATTAACTTTGGGGATCAGGGAGGAAGCACTAAAGGTTCAGTGGCGACTGGTGTAGCCACCATAAAGAAAGAGACCAGCAGACCAGTCGCCCTAACCCAGCATAGCCGTTCCCGGATACCCCGTAAAGTGTCCAGGCCTTGTCCCAACCCCGTCTGACTCGTGACACATTAAACCGGAGTTTTTCCGTTCAAGAGTCTGAACAGCTGCGCACGGAAAATTGGGTGGAGAGACATACCCCTGTTTCTGAATTAGAGGATGGAGGTAGAAGTACTAGCCAGCGGTCCGCCTCCGGGTTGTCTTCTGTTGCCAGTAGCCACGGAGCTGTGGGGTCATATGAGCCTTTGTTGCGCCCACGGCAACCATTCATGAAAAGTTCCGGGAATCTACACCCTGAAAAGGACTTACTGGATAGCCATTCCCGTGAGCTCTGTGGGAGTGACCGAGTATCTGGACCCCGACAGGGTCCCCCTAGTCTGGTTGGATCCAGGTCACCGGCAGATGTAAGGAGCCGAAGTTATGACCAGGGCGACCAGGGCTGGTGGGATCACGAGCGGAGTGGCGATGGGTATGCACGGCGGCAACGGCAGGTGTTGACCCGGGTGAGACTTCCCTCTCCTCCCAGTCAAACCTATAGGCATGCCCAGGCAGATGATAATCAGCACTGTCGTCCCTACCGCCGAGGTGAAGTTCAGGCTGGGGAATTTGTGCCCCTCTCACCTGGTGGTAGTGAAGTGGACCCTGTGGTAGCCCCCATCTCTGAGCCAAGGGAGACCCCAGGATGCTGCCAAAAAAAACTACATTTTGATGGAAAGACCAATTGGCAGTCTTTCCAGCAGAAATTTGATAGCTACCGGGTAGTTCTCCGCTGGTCAGAGATGTAAAGTAGGGACTACCTAGGTTGGTGTCTTGAAGGAAAAGCCCTGGATTTCTTCACTACATGTACCCGGCTGGGCGGTGAGTTTTCATACCATCAGTTGATGGGGAAGCTTGCAGCCTGGTTCGGGGCGAAGGAATATGTAGGGACTGCCAGGATGCGCTTCCAACAGGCCCACCAGAACGCAGGAGAGTCCTTGGATGATTGGGCTGATAGGGTGCTTACGCTAGCTACGTCAGCATACCATAATCTGCCTGAGAAGCATGTCAGAGAAGAGGCCATTAACAAAGTCTGCCTAGGGAGTTTGGATAAGGAGGCAGGAAAGTTTGTCTGTATGGAGGAGCCCCAGTCTATAGAGGAGGCTGTGAACAAAATCAAACAGTTCCAGCACATCTCCCAAGCAGTAGGCGACAGAAGGCGCAGGCCCCTGGAAGATCCTCGGGTAGGACGGGTAGGACCAATTTCACCTGTCACCAGAGAAGAATTCGAGAGACTGCAGAAGGCCATAGATAGGCTTACGCTGCAGCTCTCGAAATTAGAAGATAAAGAGACTTCTTCTTCCCAGAAACCAACTACCGCCACCAGGACTCCCGGGTGAAATGCTACTTCTGTCAGCAGAAGGGCCACCTGAAGAAAGATTGCCAGCGTTATACAAAGTGGCTGCAGAAGAAGGCAACAGAGAGCAATGGGAACAAAAGAGAGACAAGAAAAAGTCTTTAAACGCCTAAGGCTTGGGGATGATGGCCGATCCTCTGAGCCGGAAATACACAAGGGCCAGAATTTTTGAAGTCTAAATTCCCTAAAAGTGTTGGCCGGAGGGTCACCACCCCAAGGGCGTGTTGCTCTTTGACTCCCCCAGGGTCGGCTGAATTAAAATACTCGGCTACCCGAAAGCCTCAGCAGTCTGAGTTAGAAACCTGGCAATCCTGGTGGTCCGCAGGGTTCCTTGACAGACAAAACTGCAACTGGTCCAAACACCCATGGGGCAATCAGGAAAGGAGTTCATCGGAAGCAATCAGCCAACAGCCTGAAATCATACGCATTAATCGGGTTGTCCCCAGGCTCTTCCGGGGTACACATCATGGTGGGTGACATTCCAGTTAAGGCCAGAGTGGACTCTGGAGCGGAAATCACCATTGTTGCCACTTCCGTGTTTGATAGGCTTTTCAAGAAACCGAGGAAGCTAAAGGAAGTGGTAAATGCAAATGGCTGACCAGGGTTCTACTCTGAAGGGTTTTATCACCGCACCTGTACCCCTGAAGATTGGCCAGGCAACCTTCAGAGAGGGGCTGTATGTGGCTCCGATTGCTGACGAGATGCTGTTAGGACATGATCTTCTGCATCACTGGGGGGCGATCCATGACATGAGGGCTGAAACTCTGTTGATCGGGGAAGAAATCATCCCTTTAGACGTGAGCTTTGGTCAGGGACCGCCAACCATAGCTAGGGTTACAGCTGCCCATAAAGTTGTGGTACCACCCAACACTGTCATGAGGATAACCGGCAGATTGGATAAAGTCCTTCAGGACTACTACACTGAATCCTCGTTGGGCTCTGAGCTCTTAATCCCGAGGACAGTGCGGCGGTCCGGGGACAGTCCAATCCTTTGCCTGGTAAACCCCAGTGACAGGTACCATACTATCAGGAAGGGGGAGCTGTTAGCCAATGCATTTGAAGTGCAGGAGATACTGGATCCGGGACAGCAGAACTCTGCCTCTGAGAGTAAAGACTGTGAACAAGTGGTAGGGGGGAAAGCAAGCTGCAGAACGGTACGTGTGGGGATAAGCAACCCTCGAAGGACCAAGTACCTGAGCATCTGCAGAAATTGACTAGTGACTCCAGCACACACCTGACAGAGAATCAGAAGGTGGAGTTGATAAAGCTCCTATGTGATTATCAGGATGTGTTTTGCTGCTGATGAGTTCGATTTAGGGAATTTTACCGGTATCGAGCACTCGATTGACACTGGTGAGGCCAAGCCCATTAAGCAAAGAATGCGCTGTACGCCTGCTGTATTTGCAGGAGAGGAGGAGGCGCATTTACAAAAAAATGCTTAGGGCTGGTGTCATTCAGGAGTCAGTGTCAGAGTGGGCCTCAGCGCCAGTCCTCATCCGAAAGAAAGACGGTTCAGTTCGCTGGTGCATCGATTACCGAGCCCTAAATGATGTCACAGTCAAGGATACTTTCCCATTGCCACTCGTGGAGGACTGTCTTGATACTTTGTCGGGGAGCACATGGTTTTCGAAGCTGGATGCCAACAATGCGTACTGGCAAGTGAGAGTCAAAGAAGCTGACAGGAAGAAAACTGCCTTCTTGACCAAGTACGGTCTGTTTGAACATGTTCGGATGGGATTTGGGCTCACCAATGCGCCAGCCACATTCTCACGCGTGGTGAACCTTATCCTGAGAGGTCTGACATGGAAGACTGTGCTCGCTTTCCTGGACGACATTCTGGTGCTAGGGAACAGCTTTGAAGATCATTTGCAGAACTTGAGGGAGGCGCTGCAAAGGTTTCGACAGCATGGTTTGAAGCTCAAGCCAAAGAAGTGCCTTTTCTTCCAGCCTGAAGTTGAGTTCCTAGGTCGGATGGTTAGCAAGAATCAAATTGCTATGTCTGACCGGGACATTCAGACTGTGAGGGACTGGCCTGTTCCGAAATCTTCAAAGGATGTGGAACGGTTTCTTGGCTTCGCTAATTACCATCGCATGTTCATTCCAGATTTTGCAGCGTTGGCGCAGCCTTTGTATAACCTCACAGGAAAGAATAAGTTCTTCTGGGATGAGGAAAAGCAGTATTCCTTTGATAACCTCTGTAGAGTGTTGACCGAACCTCCTGTCCTGGCATTGCCAAATAGCACGGATCCATTTGTATTGGATACGGATGCTAGTGATTTGGCGATCGGGGCGGTTCTGAGTCAGATTCAAGGAGGCGTGGAGCGAGTGATTGCGTACAGCAGTTTCGCCCTCACTCCCGAACAGAGGAGGTACTGTACAACCCGGAAGGAACTGTTGAGTATCGTGAGGTTTACAAGGCAGTTCAAGTACTACCTACTAGGTAGGACTTTTACCGTCAGGACCGACCACTCCAGTCTTACATGGCTCCTGCGATTTAAAACACCCACAGGGACAGTTGGCGCGATGGATGGAGGAAACTCTCTCAGTTCCATATGATTATCAAACATCGGGCCGGGGCAAAAGCATCAGAACGCTGATGCACTGTCAAGGATTCCTGATGCCTTGACCCCTTGTCAATCTTTCGTGGCTGGCATTCGGCCTGAAAGTCTGCCTTGTGGGGGTTGTAAGTACTGCAGGAGAGCAGACGAACAGTGGGGCGAATTCATTCAGGCTGTGGACGAAGCCCGGGGCCTGACGGAAGGGAAGCCTGACAGTGTTGTCTCCCGAGGAAAAAGGGACCCATCTGGATGGACCTACAGTAGCTACTGTGGGGGGACCTTTCTCGCGGAGTCACGGAAGGGGTTGCCATGGGGTTTTCCAGTCATCATGACCGTGTACCTTCTCCTTTGCGGAAGGGTACCATGGGGTTTTCCAGTCATGATGGCCGTGTACCTCCTTCTGACAGACGGGATGCGCATGACAGTGGGCATAATTCCTTGCGCATTCCTAAACTCTTGCTTGCCCCTGCGCCAACAAGCAAGACAGTTGCCCAATCTCGTGTGGTCCCAAAGAGGGGAACGCATGCCAGTTCCCGGGTGCACACGGGGGTTGCACCTGAAGGGCGTTCGGGCTCTGTGTCTGCCAGTTTTCTGGGATGTCCGAACCATCCCTGCCAGTCTGGTGCAGAGTGTGCCTGCCAGTTCTCTGGTCCACCCGCGGGGTGAACCTGACAGTTTTTCTGGCTCGAAAAAGGGCCTGACAGTTTTCTGGCACACTCGAAGGATGCACCTGCCAGTTCTCTGACACATCCTGAACGCCGGGGTACTTCGTCTGATCGGCCAATCCTTGGTTTCACCTTGGGTGAAAAAACCGGGTGTCTCAAGGTTACAAGGAGCGGTTGACCAGTACGAGTACTGAAAGTGACTGTCCTCGGGACAGCCAGAATACCTCACTGCCTGAAAAGGCAGTGCAGGAAAGTCTTGCCGATCTCAAGGACTTTGAGATTGGCAGCACTGATGGCGTAAGCTTTGAGGTAGGAGTTCTGGATGGACAGGTGCAGCTGAGGACCTGCAATGTGCGACTAGCACAAGAGGCTACCTCAGAGATCCCTTCGTGCTGGGGGTTTACGGTTCAGGAACTCCGGACAGCACAGGGGAAAGATAAGGACTTACACCTGATCCTCCAATACCTTCGAAGGGGGGCAAAACCCGATGAAGGGGAACTCTTCTCAGCTTCGCCAGGTGCCAAGTACCATTGGCTGAACAGAGAGATGTTCCTGCTTAAGGAAGGCTTGCTGTTCAGGCGCAAGGCGGATTCCAAGGACTTGGAGTTGATAGTTCCCGCTTCCCTTCAGGAGCAAGCAATACAGTGGCATCATGACCTGCCATCAGCACCAAGGCGTGGCGAGGACTAAAAGCTAGACTGAAGGAGAAATTCTTTTGGTTTACCTTTAGCTCGCGATGTCGAGGCCTATGTGCTGTCCTGCGACGTTTGTAGCCGTAATAAAAAGAACAAGCGGTATGGGAAAGTCCCATTGACGGAGTACCATGCAGGGGCCCCAATGGAACGGGTCCATATTGACTTCATTGGCCCCCTCCCAGGACAGCACATGGAATGAGCACTGCCTCATGATGGTGGATCAATTCACCAAATGGGTTGAGTGCGTGCCTCTTCCTTCACAAAAGGCCGAGACAACAGCAAAAGCTGCGGTGGACGGTTTCTTTTCACGTTTCGGTTGCCCGTTCCAGCTGTTCTCAGACCAGGGACGCAATTTTGAAAGCAAGCTGTTCGAGGCTTTGTGCCAAGCTTTCAAATCCACAAGGCCCGAACAACGCCATATCGTCCTGCGTCGAATGGTCAGGTGGAGCGGTACAACCGTACGTTGATGGATGCCATACGTTGCTTCCTGGGGAAAGCGCAGAACAAGTGGACGAACACGTACAACAGATAGCTGGCGCTATCCGGTCCTCTGTTGAACCGAACAACTGGTTTTACTCCAAACATGTTGATGTTGGGGAGGGAAGTGAACACACCAGCGCAGCTGATGTTCCCTGTTCTCCGGCCAGAGGTTTGAGAGTGAGGATGAGTACGTGTCCCACTTGGTCCAGTCCTTGCAGGATGCCCACACAGCTGCAAGAGAGAATTTGAAGACATCCCTTCGGAACATGAAAAGAAATTATGATCTCAAGATCTTGTTGAGACCATATGCCGAAGGTGATGTTGTCTATCTCTTGGACACTGCAGTTGTGAAGGGAAAATGCAGGAAACTCTGTTCGCCCTGGAAAGGTCCGGGGGTCATCTTGAGGAAACTGTCCGCTTTACCTGTATCAAGTCAAACTCCGGAAACTCGATCTTCGTGACAAACCATGACCGGCTGATGCCATGCAGAGATCGGAAAACTGCCTGCATGGATTCAGCGGTTCAAGTCACATCGGAAGAAGAAGAAGAAGTACCGGAGGATGAGGATCAGGGAGTTTACTGCGTCTGCAGGAAAGCAGTGGGGCGGGCGTTTCATGATCCAATGCGACTACTGCCAGGAGTGGTACCATGGATCGTGTGTTTAACGTCCACCGCCACTGACGCACTTGATATTGATAAGTACAAGTGCAGAGCCTGCAGGCAGTGAACTTATAGCCAGGAGTTCTGTTTCAGGATGGGGCCACCGGCAAAAC
>JADBJO010013028.1:52500-54530 GCA_016801955.1 Conus betulinus | reverse complement strand
TACTGTCATCCTCACCTGTATGATTACATAGCACCTCTAATAGCACATCTGTATGATTATTCTACCATCACTGTCCATACTGTATGAGATCATAGCTTCAACGTATCCTCACCTGTAGGATGAGATCATAGCTCCCACTGCCCTCTCTGTATGATGAGAATCATCCCATCTACGGTCATCCTCATTATGAACCACCCATCTACTGTCACCCTCATCTGTATGATGAGACAATCGCTCAATCTAACTGTCATCCTCATCATGAGATCATAAGCTCCATCTACTCTGTCAATCCTCACCTGTATGATGAGATCATAGCTTCCATCTACTGTCATCCTCATCTGTATGATGAGATCATAGCTCCATCACTGTCATCCTCATCTGAGATCATAGCTCCATCTACTGCATTCCTCCCATATGAGATCATAGCCATCTACTGTCATCCTCATCTGTATGATGAGATCATAGCTCCATCTACTGTCATCCTCCCATCTGTATGCTGAGATCATAGCTCCATCTACTGTCCATCCCTATCATGAGATCATAGCTCCATCTACTGTCATCCTCATCATGAGATCCTAGCTGTACGTCATGTTCACTGTCATCCTCATCTTCGCTCCCACACTACATGAAATCCTCATCGTCACGAATGAGATCATAGCTCCATCTACTGTCCATCCTCACCTGTATGATGAGATCATAGCTCCATCTACTGTCCACCCTCACCTGTATTACTACACACCCTCTGTTCTCCAGCTAGCTACCTAACTCACCCAGCTCCTCCCACCCTCCCTATCCCCACCCACACCCCTTCACACACACACTGAAAACACACACACACACACACACACACACGCACGCACGCACGCACGCACGCACACCCCACAGACACACCTAGCTCCCGTCCCCCTTTCCGTCTCGTTCTCCATGTGAAACCTCAACCATGTCCGGTAGTAGACGTCAGCACAGCACCAGTTATGAGCAGATACTGGAATCCAGCACGTGCACACCCTCTTCTCACCTACACACACACCAACACACACCACACACACCACCAGAGAAAGCCCCTTCATTTCTCTGGCACACCATCATCACACACACCACACACACTCATACACACAAACCTAACCGACGAATTGTTCTCCGTGGTTTTGTTGTTGCTGCTGCCGTTTTTTTTCTTTTTTTTTTTTTTTTTTTTTTTTTTTTTTTTTTTTTTTTTTTCCTCTTTTTTCTCTTCTTCTAGCCACCACACACAGTCTCTACAGCCGACGGATCCAGAGAAAAACAACAACAACAACAGCAACAAAAACTCCCAAAACACCACAGTCTATCCATACAAGAACAACATCAGCCGGGTGTCGAAATCACAGGTAGTAAGTCCACCACATCGTTCATAACTCGCGAGTCGAGAAATGGAGAGAGGAGGAGAGAGCCCACAGCGCTGAAGCGAAAGACGTGAAGCGGAGTAGAGTGGAGAGACGGGGGTGGTGGGGGGGGTGGTGGGGGGTGGGGGTGGAGAAAACAATCACTGAGGCACTTTGCCACGGGATGGAAAACTCAACAAAAAAAAAAAAAACACCTTCCCTCTCTCTCTCTGTCCTGTCTGTCTGTCTGTCTGTCCGTCTGTCTCTTTCTCTTTCTCCCACACCATCCAGGCACAGAACCCCGGAGTACTAGGCCTGGTAAGTACTGTACACCCCGTCGTCTCTTTGCGGTTTAGGAGGAGGAGGAGGAGGAACTGAGCGGCGGCCGCTGGCACCGCCAAACAGTAGAGTATACGGTGGAGGCCGTGTGTTTTACTCTCCCCCCCCCCCCCCCCCCCCCCGACCTCTGGCGTGTGTCCCTTCCCCTCCTCCCCCCCCCCTCTCTCTCTCTCTCTCTCTCCCACCCCCTCCTCCCTTCCCCTTCCTCCCTCCTGCAGCCCCGGTGAGGTAGGATGCTCCCTACCCTCCCTCCCTCCCTCCTCCATCCAAGCAGGCGCCACAGCTGTTGGAGAGTTGGAGAGAGAGAGAGAGAGAGAGAGAGAGAGAGAG
>JADBJO010013028.1:47500-50000 GCA_016801955.1 Conus betulinus | reverse complement strand
GAGAGAGAGAGAGAGAGAGATGAGAGAGAGAGAGGAAGGAAGGAAGAAGGAAGAAAGAGAAGAAAGAAAGAAGAAAAGAGAAAGAAAATAATCATAGCCTACAACCATTCAAGGAAGGATCTGACCAAGACATCAACAACAATAGCAACAACAGCAACAACAACAACAACAACAGCAACAACACCAAACAAAAAAGGAGAGGGAAGGAGGGAGGGGCCCTCAAATGAAACCAGCCCCAATAAAAAAGAAATCGCTCTTGTAGTTCAGCCTTCTCTCCCTCCATCCAGTAACACAACCCGCGCGCTGCTAGATCCAGCCATGCTAATCTGAATCACCTCAGGCGCATCACGACGTATTTCTTGTCTCAACTGCCAGTGACTGTTTAGGTGCCAAACACCACGACGTATTTCTTGTAGCAACTGCCAGTGACTGTTTAGGTGCTAACACACCACGACGTATTTCTTGTCTCAACTGCCAGTGACTGTTTATGTACTAATAAACGTCGCGACGTATTTCTTGTCTCAACTGCCAGTGACTGTTTATGTACTAATAAACGTCGCGACGTATTTCTTGTCTCAACTGCCAGTGACTGTTTTATGTACTAATAAACGTCGCGACGTATTTCTTGTCTCAAACTGCCAGTGACTGTTTATGTACTAATAAACATCGCGGCGTATTTCTTGTCTCAACTGCCAGTGACTGTTTATGTACTCAACATCACGACGAATTTCTTGTATCATCTACCAGTGACTGTTTATCCTCTAAACCCGATTTCATCAAATCAATGTAGTTGTTGTTGTTGTTGTTGTTGTTGTTTTTTTAAAACATTTCTTTATTGAACAGATGTGTATATTTTTTGTACCTCATTTTCCCACACACACACACACACACACACACACACCACACACACACACACACCACCACCACCACCACCACAACAACAACAACAACCGGTAGAAGAAACTCAGCACACAAATAAAGATGAACAATGGTGGGGGGAAAAAAAGAGGGGGGGGGGGAGGGGGCAGGAAGGAAGAGGAGCGGGGAGGGGGGGGGGGGGGAGGGAGGGAGGGGCAGGCAACAGCAAGCACGTTGATCGATCCCCCATTGACCGATCTAAACCTAAGTGACCGCCGTCACTCCACGGATCGATGGCCGACACCTGCCGCACGACATTGAGGAGAGACAGCGTGAGGGGGGTGGGGGGGGGTGGGAGGGTTTGGGAGGGGCGGGCGTTAAGGGGATGGGGATCCGGGCGGAGGTTGGGGGGGGGGGGGAGGTGATGTACAGAGAGATTCACACACCACTCGGGTCGGACTACAGACGGGCCCACTACTAACCACACGTTTTTGATGCCGACCTTGTCAGTTACGATGATGAATCGCCTTCGGCACGCAATAGAGATGATATAGGGGTATAATGAAGATAAACCCCCAACCCTCACCACTCCAACATCAGCAACCCATCCCCACCCTCCCACCCCCATCCCCCAACCAAAAAAAAAAAAAAAAAAATTGTGCGACTGTAGACATTCAAGCATGCGCGTGCGTACACAGTAACTCACCTCTGTCTGTCTGTTCTGTCTGTCTGTCTGTCTGTCTGTCTGTCTGTCTGTCTGTCTCTCTCTCTCTCCTCTCTCTCTCTCTCTCTCTCTCTCTCTCTCTCTCTCTCTCTCTCTCTCTCCCGCGGTGACAGCCCTGATATGGCCCTTTGCGGTCGGCTGGATTTTAAGCCACATTATCTTACCTTACCTTACCTTACCTTACCCCTCTCTCTCTCTCTCTCTCTCTAAACATGGTAGACATGGCATCAGCTTGCCCCAGAACTAACAGAACTATATTTATTTTGTTATTTGCAGACGATGTTGTTCTATTTTCTGACACCGTAATTGGTCTACAAACCCAGCTACATATACTTTGTGAAAGCTCAAAACGTTTGGGCCTTGTTGTGAATCTTGACAAGTCGAATATTGTTGTGTTTCGAAATGGGGGTTTTTTTATTGGTGAACGCGAAAAGTGGTATTTTAATGGTTACGAACTGAAAATTGTTAACATGTAAAAATACCTAGGTATTCTTATGTCTACCAAACTTCATTTTCTCACACCATGAAAGACTTAGCTGGGCGTGCCAGCAAGGGTGTTTCAGCAATTATGAAGTTATTGTGGTCTGTTGGTGTGAATTCTCTCCAAAAGTGTTTTTCAAACTTTTCGACTCGCAGATTCTTCTGCCTCTCCTTACTTATGGTTCAGAACTTTGGGGCTTGTCCGGAGTCCAAGACCAAATTGAAAGAGTACATCTCACAGCTTTGCTTTGAAGCGATTTCTTGGTGTAAGTTATAAGTCTCCAAGACAATTAATTTACGGGGGGCGGGAAACTGGAAGGTACCCCCTCTCTTTTGTAGCTACTTACTGCAGATGTATTACATTTTGGCTGGGATTGACACAAGGTTAGATAATTCAAGTACTCAAAAAAAAGGCCTACAATAATATGTGTTGGAGTT
>JADBJO010013028.1:37500-40000 GCA_016801955.1 Conus betulinus | reverse complement strand
TTGAAGACTATGAAGAGGAGAGGGCAGAAAGGGGGAAAGAGGGCGGTGCGGTGTGGAATGTACTGCTGCTGTACAACTGTAGTAGCCCCCCACCCCCCACACCCCCCCCCACACCCCACACACACACACACACACCCCCACCCCCACCACTGCTGGCGTGTGCACACTCCGGGCCGGTTCAATTCTCTCCCTTTAATGAGGCTTATCTGGTGTCCGTATCGTCGCTGCTAATGAATGGAGGACGGCGGACCGCTGGAATTTGTTGTTAGACAGACGATTGGTGCGGGAAGGATTGGGTCACGGGATTGCGGCGGGGGGGGGGGGGGGGGGGGGGGGGGGTAGGGAGACAGCAGAGGAAGACAGAGAGAGAGAGAGGAGGAGAGGAGGGAGGGGGGGGAAGGGAGAGTGTGGAGACTGGCGGGGGAATGAGGGCAGGGGACGGCAGACAGATGAGGGGGGGGGGAGGGGGGGGAGTGGGTGTAGGGGGAACAGCAGAAGAGGACAGAGACTGAGAGAGGGAGGAGAGAGAGGGGGGGGGGGGGGGTGGAGGGAGGGGGAAGGGGAGAGTGGAGAGATTGGCGGGATTGAGGGCAGAGGACTGCAGTCAGATTTTTTTTTTTGGGGGGGGGGGGGGGGGGGGGGGGGGGGGGGGAAGAAACGCTGAAAAGAGTTTGTGCTTCTTCCGTTTTTAGCTGGTGTTTAATTCTGCACTGAGTGATGTTAGACTTTCGAGAAAATGAACAGAAAGAGAGGTGTGTGGTGTGTGTGTGTGTGTGTGTGTGTGTGTGTGTGTGTGTGTGTGTAGTGAGTGTGTTTGTGAGTGTAGTGTGTGTTTGTAGTGTGTGTGTGTGTGTGTGTGTGTGTGTGTGTGTGTGTGTGTGTGGTATGTTTGTAGTGTGTGTTTGTAGTGTGTGTGTGTGTGTGTGTGTGTGTGTGTGTGTGTGTGTGTGTGTGTAGTGAGTGTGTTTGTAGTGTGTGTGTGTAGTGTGTGTGTAGTGTGTGTGTGTGTGTGCGTGTGTGTGTGTGTGTGTGTGTGCGTGCGTGCGTGCGTGCATGCGTGCGTGTGTGCGTGCGTGCGTGCGTGCGTGCGTGCGTGTGTGTGTGTGTGTGGTGTAGTGTGTGTGTGTTTGTGTGACTGATATTCCTTTTTCTTATTAAAAAAAAAAGATGCTGACATTCTTTAACTATGCTCTCTTGAATGTCAGTACAACCATGAGTTAAACTGACAATAAACTGGCTGGCAGTCAGAGAGTATGTGTGTGTGTGCGTGCGTGCGTGTGGTGCGTGCGTGCATGTGTGTATGTGTGTGTGTGTGTGTGTGTGTGTGTGGTGTGTGGTGTGTGTGGTGTGTGTGTGTGTGTGTGTGTGTGTGTCGTGGTGTGTGTGTGTGTGCGTGCGTGCGTGCGTGCGTGTGTTTATTTGAAGGAGCGGGGGATGCAGCAGGTGGGAGCATGAGAGGAAAGAAGAGTGGTAGGGAGAGAGGAGGGAAGAAGAGAAGAAGACAAAAAGAAGAAGAAGAAGAAGAAGAAATTGAAAAAAGCAAATAAAAGGAAGCATTTACGAACCGATAGGAGGAGGGGGGAGAGATTGGGGGGCGGAAGTGGGAGGAAGGGGGGGGGGGTTGTCGACTTATCAGATATCTCTAATTGTCTATAAAAGTCTATTTACTTCAAAGTTAGACATCATTTATGGGGGAGAGAGAGAGAGAGAGAGAGAGGAGAGAGAGAGAGAGAGAGAGAGAGAGCACAGAGAGAGAGGAGAGAGGCGTTTTCTTACTGTTTAATTCCTCTCACGCCCCCCCCCACCCCCCCTCCCCCCCCCCCCCCCCCCCCCCCCCACCCCCCCCCCCCCTCCCCTCCCCCCCCCCCCCCCCCCCCCCCCCGCCCCTTTTCTATTCCTCTCCATCCCCCACTTTCATCGTCGCGTCCTGAATTCTTTTCAGTGTGTTTTCTGGGTGCTTCTGGATGAAACTCAGGCTCTCACTCTCAGCGATGGAAAGAAAAGAAAAGAAAAGAAAGAAAAGAAAAGACAAAAGGACAATGAAACGAACACTGGGAAAAAAAAAGAAAAGAAAAGAAAGCCAAAAATAAAGACTGAAAAGATTCGAAGAGAAAACGGAAGAAACAGAACAAGAAGGGTGGGGATAAACTATACTAAAGATTTTTGAAAAAAAAAAAAAGAAAAAAAAAAAAAGGGAAGAAGATGAGGGGAAAAAAAAAAAAGAAAAAACAGCAAGAAAAACTAAAAAAAAAAATACAATAGGGCGGAAGAAAGAAAGAAAGAGAGACAGACAGACAGACAGACAGAACGAAAGAAAGAAATAGCAAAGGGAGGTAGGAGAGAGCAACAGCTGGGAAAGAAAGACGGAAGGATGGAAAGAAGAAACCAACAAAAAAAAAAAAAAGGAAAGGAAGGAAGAAATGAGGAAATAAAGATAGGTACGTGAAAAAAAAAAAACAAAAAGGACAAAAAAAGACACGACAACAAAAGAAAACAAAAA
>JADBJO010013028.1:17500-25000 GCA_016801955.1 Conus betulinus | reverse complement strand
AAACAGGATAACAGCCCTGACGTGGCTTTTTCCGGTCGGCTATGAGCAACATGGACAGAATTACAATGAGAGCAGACGAGTAGTCAGCGCGACTGCCGATCGCACATGGTGCAAGCGGAAACTGCGATTGGCACCGCGGCTAATGAGAAATGGCCATTTTCGCCGCGTCGACTGCCAATCGCCCCTAACAAGACCTTCAAGCTCAAGAAAGCCAAAGCATAAACAATGTGAAAGAAATCATTCACCGAGGGTTGTGGGTTTTTTTATCATTACACTTGTTACACGTTTTTTGTTCTGATAAATCTGAGTTCAAGTGGGGAATAATAAGAGTCGTGCGCGACTTGCGTTTCTCGCTGCTCGTCTGGAGTTTTACAGAAACCTGACAGCTTTGGTTTTTTGTCTTTCCAAGGCTTTATCTTAAACGCTGGCACGGAAGTGTATGCGCATCGATAAAAATATACCGGTTTTCTATCATTTTGATGTCAGCTGCATCCTCTTCAAGCGTACCACTGGGTCTTTTTCGAATGGCTGATTCTATGGAGAGCGCTGTTTCGTGCTGTCTTGGGAATAGGGTAGCTCAATACGAATTTCCCCGACATGCTACAGGGCAGCTCATTTAGCTTTATGTTACAGGGCAGCTCAGCTTTATGTTATGGGGCAGCTCAATTAGCTTTATTTTCAGGGGGGCACCTCAGTTAGCTTTATGTTATAAGGCAGCTCAGTTAGCTTTATGATATGGGGCAGCTCAGTTAGCTTTATGATATGGGGCAGCTCAGTTAGCTTTATGTTATGAGGCAGCTCGGTTAGCTTTATGATATGGGGGCAGCTCAGTTAGTTTATGATGGTGGGGCAGCTCAGCTTTATGATACGGGGCAGCCCAGTTAGCTTTATGTTACGGGGCAGCTCAGACAGCTTTATGTTATGGGGCAGCCCAGTTAGCTTTATGTTACGGGGCAGCTCAGACAGCGTTTATGTTATGGGGACAGCTCAGTTAGCTTTATGTTATGGGGCAGCTCAGTTTGCTTTATGTGTGGAGGGCAGCTCAGTTAGCTTTATGTTATGGGGCAGCTTTATGTTATGGGGCAGCTCAGTTTGCTTTATGTTATGGGGCAGCTCAGTTAGCTGTTATGTTATGGGGCAGCTCAATCAGCTTTATGTTATGGGGGCAGCTCATGTCAGCTTTATGTTTATGGGGCAGCTCAGTCAGCTTTATGTTACGGGGCAGCTCAGTCAGCTTTATGTTCAGGGGCAGCTCAGTCAGCTCAGGGGCAGCTTTATGTTATGGGGGGCAGCTCAGTTAGCTTTATGTTACGGGGCAGCTCAGTTAGCTTTATGTTACGGGGGCAGCTCAGTTCGCTTTAAGTTATGGGGCAGCTCAGTCAGCTTTAGCTTTAGCTTTATGGGGGCAACTCAATTAGCTTTATGATATGGGGTAGTGTGTGACCACGAGTCGTTTTTGTGATCACTGGTCAGGTATCGTTTGGCATCCCATTTCCGCAGTACGAGAAGCTGAGGACGCAGGGCACACCGGAGGTCAAGGACCAGTCCTGAAACGCAGCAGGGGAAACAAGCGCCACGTTCTGCCCTGCTGCACAGTTTCTTTCTCATCCAGTTTGGTCGCACCAGGTCTGTGAACTTTCAACGTCATCCTGTCAACCTCTACCGGTGCTGCCTGGGTCTTCCATGACCCAGGGACTCCATACAGAACAATGACTCCATACAAAACGTCCTATCTTATGAACGGACAGAGCTAACGCTCACGAAATCTGAGGGGTTCCTCAACGACGTTGGTCACCAAAATTTCATGTATGGGCACAATCAATTATCAGCGTTAATTCAGTCGCGGTTTTTCCAGGACCTATGCATTTTTCATGGGTCGCACATGACCCAGGCCATCGGGTGGGAATAAGCTGCTGAACCGCCCTTTAATAGGTATGGGTCTTACAAAACCCAACGTGATCTGAACAGGGATAAGCAAATAGGAAAAGCCTCCACAAAATCTGCGGGTCTTAGGCGAGCCGCACGATCGGCTTTTGTGTAGTCAAAAAAACGTCATCCGGAAAAGGTTAGAGGGACGAACAAACAAAAAAAAAAAAAACAACTAAAAAAACATTAATCGCCTTGACGGAGGTCTAACGGTGGGAAGAATCCAAAACAGTAAGGAATCGATAAGAAAACAAAATTTAAAAAAAAGCAGAATAGGACAGAGACCTAATAATGCAGGCAGGGATAGATGCAGGAGAGAGAGAGAGAGAGAGAGAGAGAGAGAGAGAGAGAGAGAGAGAGAGAGAGAGAGAGAGAGAGAGAGAGAGGAGGCAGCAGCAGGAGAGAAGACTCGACAGCTGAGAGGAGTGTGGGAAACGTGTCGTTGAGGGGCACCTGACTCAACACGGGGTACCCCCGATGTCCAGTGACACACGACTGCCTGGGTACACCGTCACCCAGTGCCGGCTCCTCTCCTGCTCTTTCTCCGTTTGTCCAGGATTCCACGACAACGGCTCAGCTAGTGGAGAGGAAGAGGGTCCAGTGGCAGAGAACTGCCTGGGAAAAAAAAAAAAAAAAGACAGATGCCGAAGATCCTCTCCTGCTCTTTCTCTGGGGGTCCAGAATTCCACGACAAGGGGCTCAGCTAGTGGAGAGGAGGGGCCAGGGAGGACAAAAGATTAAGAACTGGGTACAAAAAAAAAAAAAAAAACGAAGGGGAGGGAAAACAGGACCCAAATTCCAGGACAACGAGCTGGGTAGGGGTGGGTATAACAGAGGGAGGAGGGATGGGATGGGAGGGAGGGAGGGAAAAAAAAAAAAGAGAGAGAGAGATGGAGAGAGAGAGAGAGAGACACAACACACACACACACACAAAGGGTCACACACAAACACAAACAAACAAAGAGACAGAGAAAACGGACCACGAGGACGAGCTGATAGAGGTGGGTAACCAAACACACAGGGATGGGTGGGAGGGAGGGAACACACACAAAAGACAGAGAGACAGACTGAGACAGAGACAACCAACACACACACACACACAACACACACACACACACACACACACACACACACACACACAAAGACAGAGAGACAGACTGAGACAGAGAGAGAGACAACCAACCACACACACACACACACACACACACACACACACACACACACACACGCACACACACACACACTGGCACACAGACACAGACACGGACCCCAGACGACAAAGATAGAGAGACAGAGAGAGAGGGGAGGGTGGACAGAGGGTGGAGAGAGAATAGAGAAAACAGTGGGTGGGGGGGAAGGGGTCAGCAAACAACAAGAGACAGAATACAGACAGCAAGACGGACAGGAAAACACGCAAACAATGAAGAGACCTGGACAGACACACAGAGGCAGGCACGCCGAATGCTGTTGTTCTCTGCATGTCGTAACGACACCAAAACCTGCTCAGACAACGCTTGCAGCACATCGTTTGACTACATGTTTTGGCTAAAACAAAAAAAACAAAATCTTGTGTCAAAATCAAATAGTTGAATAAATAATGTAAAAAACATAGCCACCTAAAACAAACCACAAATCCCTCCTTTACCTAGATTTTTACCCCTGCTCAACTCAAGGGGGCGGGGGGGACGGGGCGGGGGGGGGGGGGGGGGGGGGGGGGGGGGGGGGGGGGGGGGGGAACGCTGCACGCCACCATGTCCAAGCACCTGTCTCACTCACCCGACTCCTCATCAATGCGGACGATGCCTCGCTCGTCTGCTAGTCGCGCCAGCCGCCGGCGCCGCCGTTCGCCGGCGTCACCGGAACCAGCCCTCTTCATCCTCGGCCCTCTCTTCCCCCCTCCCCCCTGTCTTGTCCGTTCTCAGGAGGCCCACGTGTCGCACGTACGGTCTGTTTGTTTCTCGTGTCAACTTCGGTGCCGGGACAGGCCTGCAAGTCTGGGCAGCCGTTTCACTCCTGGCATCGCTGGGGGCCAACTTCTGCGCTTCACTGTCGGTCAAACTGTCCGGTGGTGTGTTGGTTGGTGTTGGGGCGACATTAGTTTTCTAGTGATTTTTTTTTTTTTCTCTCTCTCTTCTGTCGTGTTTTTTCGAGGTCTTGCACTCTTTTGGCAAAGTTCGTTCACCAACGGTCCTCCAGTCTCTGCCAACCCTGAACCTGCAGGTAACCCTTTCACGGTCTCCGACTCTCTAAGAACCCTCTCTGGTCTCTGAAATCTTCCACTCTCCTGTCATCCCTTCGCTGTCTCCGACTCTCTAAGAACCCTCCAGTCTCTGAAACCTTCCACTCTCCTGTCATCCCTTCGCTGTCTGACGAACCTTTTGTCTACGTCCAACTTCCGCTCTAAGGCTAGTGTTCTGGACACGAGCCCTTCACGGTGACCTTGGTTGTCTGGTGAAGTTTTCGTTCAGTGGAAACACACACACGCTTCCTTCTACCACTGACCAGTTGTTCTTGGTCGGTTCAACGTCGCTTGTCCTCCGCTGACTTTTCTCAACTTGGTAGCAAATCTACACCCAAAAAGAAATATTCGCCCTGTAGAAAATCCTCTTATCTCGGGCAGCAACTTTCTTGCTCTTTGGCTGATCTGTCTGCGGCAAAATCTCGTTGAAAGCGACACTCGCTCTCTCTTGGCAAATTACTCTTCGATGTCTATCAACAACAGCTCGCGGAAAATGCCCACTGATTCAGAGGCTCCTGTCTGTGGTGAAATCATCGCTCTGTTGGTTGTTCACTTTGGATTGCAGTCCTTCCGTCTTCACTGATTGTCATTCGTCATCTTCAGAGATGCTCTCTCTCTCTCTCTCTCTCCTCGCCTCTCTGTCTCTCTCTCTCCTCTCTCTCTCTCTCTCTCTCTCTCTCTCTCTCTCTCTCTCTGTGAAGATTGGAAACCTTAGTGATTCCTTATCTCCGGTGAATCAACTCCCCACCATACTTCAGTCTCTGTTGACGTCTCTCTCTCTCTCTCTCTCTCTCTCTCTCTCTCTCTCTCCTCTCTCTCTCTCTCTCTCTCTCTCATCATGACATTCAAAATCTCTGGCGATGCCTCACTCTCTGTGACAGCTCACTCTCTGTTGGAAAGAGTCACTCTCCCACAGTGCTCTGGTGGCGACGATCTGTCCTCCGGAAACACTTCACTCTGGTTATATCTGATGAACGCTGGCCATCTCATACTGCACGGAGCTCTTCTCTTCGCTCTCCCGAGCCTACTCTCTTACTTCACTTCAGGCGAATGATTCACCGTGTGCTGAAGATTCACTCTCCGTGCCGTTGATTCGATTCCCTCTCTGGTGACTTTCACACTGCCTACACTCCCTCCTTGCCCTGCACCTCGTTCTCTGGCGAAGCTCCGCTCACTGGGAAAGCTGTCCCCTGGCTGGTGACTGCGTACTGTCTGGTGACGCTTCTCTTTCTGCGGATGGTTCGGCACTCTGAGCGACTCTTCACTCACTGGTTGCCCGTTCCCCTTCACGCTCTGCTGACGTTTCACCGTCACTCCTTGTCGGTCTTTCGTCGCCTGCCAGAACCTTCGCTCTTCGCTTTCTGGTTCGTTCACTGCCCCTAGCGCCGTTCGTTCACCCTTTTGTCACTTTTCACTCGCTGGTGACTCCCTCTCCACTGTGACTCGCTCTTCATTGGTGACTCCCTCCCGCTGGTGACTCCCCTCTCCACTGGTGACTCGCTCTTCATTGGTGACTCCCTCTCCACTGGTGACTCGCCGTCTCTCCACTGGTGACTTACTGTCTCTCCACTGGTGACTCCCTCTCCTCTGGTGACTCCCTCTCCACTGGTGACTTACAATCTATCCACTGGTGACTCCCTCTCCACTGGTGACTTACAATCTCTCCACTGGTGACTCCCTCTCCACCGGTGACTCCCTCTCCACCGGCGACTCCCTCTCCCACCGGCGACTCCCTCTCCACCCGGTGACTCCCTCTCCACCGGTGACTCCCTCTCCACCGGTGACTCCCTCCCTCCCACCGGTGACTCCCTCTCCACCGGTGACTCCCTCTCCACCGGTGACTCCCTCTCCACCGTGTGACTCCCTGTCTCTCCACTGGTTACTCGCTGTCTCTCTGTCCACTGGTGACTCGCTCTCCACTGGTGACTCGCTCTCCAGTGGTGACTCGCTCTCTGTCCACTGGTGACTCCCTCTCTGTCCACTGGCGACACACACTCGCCAGCAGCGCTTCAGCCTCTAACAAAGCTTCGCTCACTGGTGACCCTCACTCTCTGAGAACGTTCCACTCTCTCTATCTCTGATGACTCCTGGATTCTCTGGCGACGAAACCTACTCTCAGGAAACGGGGTGGGGGGGGGGGGGGGGATCAAAACCTTCACAGACACCCCCACCGTGGGGGCCGCCACGCTCCGACTCTCTCAGGCGACCTTCAGTCTCTCTTCTTCACTGGTCACACGTTACGTCACTCTTCCGCTCGCACTTGCACTCTCCACGACGTCCCCCGGCCCTCACCCACAGCACCCTCCCCCCCCCCCGCCGTCAGCACCCCACAGCCTGCAACATCAGCGACCTCACGACTGTTGCTGCCGCCTGCAACCTACACCAACCACCACCACCACCACCACCACACACTACCAGCACCGGCTTTGTCCACGTACGCTCTTCTTCCCCACTGTCCTATTTCCCCCTGCTTTTACTTCACTGGGAGGAGGGGTCTCCTACGGCGAGGGGGGGGGTCAGGCGACGACCGGCGGGCCCGGCATCAGGGGCGTACAGCGTAGCACGCACGAGCCTGGCACTCCATCCATACTGGTGGCGGCGGGTTCCCTTGTTGTTCGTGTCTGTGTCTGGCCGGTGGATGAAGAGGGGGGGGGGGGGGGGGGGGGGGGGGGGGGGGGGGGGGGGGGGGGGGGTGTGGGGGGGGGTGGAGGGGGGGGGCTGGGGGGGGGGGGGAGCTGGGCTGGGCTGTTGAACTGGGGGCACAGACAGGTATTTTCTACCTGGCTCTCTCTCCTCTCTCTCTCTCTCCTCTCTCTCTCTCTCCTCTCTCTCTCCATCTCTCTCTCATCTCTCTCTCTCTCTCTCTCTGGCACCCCCAGGTAGCGACAGGCCGACAGGGTTGGGCAGGGAGCCAGCAGCAGCAGCAGACTGTTCAACGTCAAGAATTCTTCCCTTTCCGCCATTTTTTTTTTTTTTTTTTTGTTATTTTTTTTTCTCTCTCTTTCCCTCCCTTTTCCCCGATCCTTCCTCGGCCCTGGTTTCCCACCCCCCACCCATCCCTCGCCCCGGCGCCTAACCCCCCCCCCCCACCCCCCCCCCCCACCCGTCTCTTTTCATTATTCCCGTATTATTATCCTCAGTAGCACTGTCATACACATACCCCCCCTCCTCCACCCCCTCTCTTCCTGCTCACCTTGTGCCCGTCTCTTCACTCTGCGTCCCCCCCCCTCCCCCCCTCCTCCCACCCCTCCCCCCCCCCCTGTCTCTTACCCTCCCCCCCCCCCCCCCCCCCCCCCCCCCCCCACCCCCCCCCCCCACACACACACACACACACT
>JADBJO010013028.1:0-12500 GCA_016801955.1 Conus betulinus | reverse complement strand
TAAACTATTCAAAAGGCCATAAACATGAAGTCACACTCACACGCACATACACATGCACACACTGACACAAACAAGTAACAGTGACACACACAGGCACGAAGACAGATTTAGCCTTAGCCTCCCCCTCCCCCCCCCCCCACCCCCCCCCCCCCCCCCACCCCAACACACACACAACCACCAGAGCTAAGCCAACTATCGCAGCAGACGAACTTGGGAGCTACAGACACACTTGCAGAGCAGGGGACCGAGTTCCGTGTCTCAGTCTGTGCAAATCAAATTCACTGTCTTCTCCGAGAGTGTCTGTCAGCTGGAAGATGATGTGAAGACGAAATCTTAACTTTGCGTGAAAGATCGTGATCACTGAACGTGTCCAATGGCTTTGCTTTCGATCTAACCCAGGGCGAACATCATGCCCTGTTCTCGTTGCACGTTACCCACCCCCTCACCCACTGAAAAAACCCACGAGGTCGAAGGTTGCTCTCGACATATGGATCTGCCAGTACCGGACCTTCGAGCTTACAACGTAGTAGTAAGTCACTTCCCCGTTTACCGAACGTCATGTAAGTACGGCCCCAGGTCGCCACGGCGCAAAGCGAGGACATCAGAGTATCGCTGCGGACAATGTCAAACCCCGTTCATCGAATGCAGTGTCACGTCAGGATGACGGAGAGGTCAACTTCAAACAGGCTGACCACAGCTGGAAATAAGGTAGTTTCACACTCCTACTCGCTTTGTGTAAACACAAAAGCAAGCAAGCAAGCAAGCAAGCAAGCGCAGCGCACACACACACACCACACACACACACACACACACACACACACGGAGACGCATGTTACACGACGCGCGTGCGTGGGCGCACTTGCGCGCGCGCACGCACACACACACAAACACACACACACATACACACGAAACGCACGCACGCACGCACGCACGCGCGTACCGCGCAAGCTCGCACGCAACACACACACACACACCACACCACACCACACACACACACACACACATCAGACACTATATATATATATATATATATATAACGCGCGCGCGCACATGTACGCGCGTAGCTCTACGTACAAACACACGCAACGATCACACAACATGCTCTCTCGCTCATATGCTACTGTCTTGGTTGGATCAGGATGAGGTGGGTTGAGGGAGGTTTGGCGGGGAAGGGGGGGGGGGGGAGAGAGGGGGGAGAACCACATCTATTGCAAGGAAAAAAAAAAAAAAAAAACTGACGGCGACGACAAAGAGGTGATCTACTGCATCATTTCGAAATTAAAACACAACAGTGCCAGGTTACTTTGGACAGCCCACAAAATGCCTGTGAATGTGTGTGTGGGTGTGAGAAGAGATGAGAGAGCGAGTGATGAGTGTGTGTGTGTGTATGTGTGTGTGTGTGGTGTGTGTGTGTGTGGTGTGTGTGTGGTGTGTGTTTGTGTGTGTGTTGTGTGAAAGAGAGCGAGCGAGTGAGTGTGTGTGTGTGTGTGTGTGTGTGTGTGTGTGTGTGTGTGTGTGTGTGTGTGTGTGGTGTTTGTGTGTGTGAAAGATGACGAGAGCGAGTGTTTGGTGTGTGGGTGTGTGTGTGTTGTGTGTGGTGTGTGTGTGTGTGTTGTGTGTGTGTGTGTCTGTCTGTCGTCTGTCTCTGTGTGAGGTGAGAGAGAGAGAGAGAGATGAGTAGAGAGTGTGTGTGTGTGTGTGTGTGGTGTGGGTGTGTGTGTGTGTGTGGTGTTGGTGTGTGTGTGAAAGATGATGGGAGAGCGTGCGTGAGTGTGAGTGAGTGTGTGTGTGTGTGTGTGTTTGTGGTGTGTGTGTGAGAAGAGAGAGACGAGAGAGTGTGTGTGTGGTGTGTGTGTGTCTGTGTGTGTGTGTGTGAGTGAGCGAGAGGAGAGAGAGAGAGAGAGAGAGAGAGAGTGTGTGTGTGTGTGTGTGTGTGTGTGTGTTGTGGTGTGGTTTTGCGTGCGTGTGTGTGTGCTGTGTGTGTGTGTGTTGTGTGTGTGTGTGGTGTGGTGTGTGTTGTGTGTGTGTGTACGCGCTCTCTGCGTGCGTGTACAAGCGTGCGTGCTTGCGTATGTATGTGATGTGTCTGTGTCAGTGCGCGCGCGCACGTGGCAAGTGTTCGTGCGTGCGATGCGTGCGGTGAGTGCGTGTGCGTGTGTGTGCGCGCGCACGTGTATGCTGCATGCATGGGCGTGGGGTACGTGCACACGTGGGGGGCATCCCGCCTCTACCTGTCTTCCCTACCTCCCAGCCTACTACCCACCAAAACTCCCCATTCACCTGCCAGACTCCTGACATGCCCGTCCCTCTGCCTTGCTGTCCTCTGCCTTCTGCTCGTAGGCTGTTGTTTTTATACTTACCTCACCCCTTATCATGAGGGCAACGGCCTGTCATCACACACCACACACACACACACACACACACACCCACACACACCACACACACGCACGCACGCACGCACGTCACGCACCACGCACCACTTTCTCTCTCTCTCTCTCCTCTCTCTCTCTCCCATCTCAATCTCCTCTCTCTCTCGCTCTCTCTCTCTCTGTTTATGACTGTGTGCGTTGTGCGTGCGTGCGTCTGTCTGTCTGTCTGTGCGAGTGTCTATATTTGTGGTGCGTGCGTGCCTCTCTTTCTACTTGCCTGCCTGCCTGCTTCCCTGCCTGCCTGCCTGCGTACAAGCGCGCGCGTGCGTGCGTGTGTGTGGTGTGTGTGTGTGGTGTAGTGTGTATCTGTGTAAGTATCTGAGTGATGTGTGTGTGTGTGTGTGTTGTGTGGGTGCTGTGGTGTGTGTGTGTGTGTGCGCGCGCGCGCGCCGCGTGGCGCGCGCGTGAGGTGCGTGCGTGCGTGCGTGTGTGTGTGTGTGTGTGTGTGTGTGGTGTGTGTGTGTGATAGAGAGAGAGAGACGCAGAGAGAGGAGAGAGAGAGAGAGAGAGAGAGAGAGAGAGAGAGAGAGAGAGTGCGCATACGCTCGCCCACGTCTCTCATTCCAATCTCATTCTTACATACCTCTCTATTTCACATGCCATGAAAGTAAACGTCTCAAGTCAAGAGGGCACGCCTCATCCCACCAATACATCCATCTCGCCTACCGCACTCACACACTTGAAACTCTCTTGCACTCCCATCCTCTCTCTCTCTCTCTCTCTCTCTATCTCTCTCCCCCCCCCCCCTCCCTCTCTCTCTCTCTCTCTCTCTCTCTACTTCTCTCTGCTCTCCTCCCCCCCCCCCCCTGCCCGTCTGTCTGTGTGTCTGTCTGTCTGTCTCTCTCTCTCGCCCTCCCCCCCCCCCTCCCCCCCCCTCCCCCTAGCGCGTCAGTCAACGTAATAGATGCAAAACTAACAGAAGAGAGCACAGGTGGGGGTTGGTAAGGGGCAACGGGAGGGGGGTGGTGGGAAGGGGATGGGGATGGGGAATGGGGGAATGGGGAAGGGGGGAGAGTCAGCGACGACTCTCTGCTCAGCACCTGAGGGGAATTATTCACAGAACTTGATCAGCGGGGAATCCCATGCTGATCGGACTTACGGTAAGGGAGAGAAGCGAGGGGGCCACCTCTCTCTCTCTCTCTCTCTCTCTCTCTCTCTGGCAGCCTGCACCTCCCAGGAAATCACGCTTCTACTCCCTCCCCCCCCCCCCACCCCCCCATCTCCCACAACCTTCCCTTTCCTTCAGCCTTTATTCTCCCTCGCTCTCACCTACCTCCTAACCCACCCCAACCCTACTCTCCCCATCCACCCCCACCCCCTCGCCTTTCCAGTTGCCTTCGTTTCCCTCTCTCGTCCTCCTCCTAATTCCGCCCCCCCCCCCCCCCCCCCCCCCCCCATTCCACCCCCACCTCCCACGCCATCACCCCTAACTCCTCATACCAACAAACATATACACACTCTGTCTGTCTGTCTGTCTGTCTGTCTGTCTCTCTCTCTCTCTCTCTCTCTCTCGCTCGCTCTCCCTCTCTCTCTCTCTCTCCAATTTTCTACCACACAAATGAACACATTTTAGTGTCATCTTGAGTCATATAATCCTGCTGAATGATGGTCAATCTGGTTTCAGGAAAAAGTAACTCATGTCAAACAACTCTAACAAACATAACAGATCACTGGCACATGAATAGTAATGAAAATAAATGTGGAGGATTGTTTGTTGATTTTTGCAATGGCTTTTGATGTCACAGGACACATTATTTCACAAAAAAAAAAAAAAAAAAAAAAACAATCATCACTATGGCAAAACAGGAAATGCGCCAACTGATTTCATCATTCCTTGACAGTCGCCAACAATTTGTATCAATTCTTCGATGTCCAGTGTATCAGCTGTCAGATATGGAGAAACCCAGGGCTTGGTTTTAGTTCCTATTCCATTATATATGTATATATATATATATATATATATATATATTTTTTTTTTAAACGATCTAAACGATTCCTTCTTCACTTTGAAAAAAATGTTGTGAAACTTTCCCTGTTGTGATACCACGATTTCTACAAACAGCTCTAACCCCTAGTTTAACCGCTATCGAAGCTAAGAATTCTTACAGAAGTTTATTTTTTCTCCATATTTTGCACCCTTCCCTATAAATTCATATTACCATTGCCCTCCACATAATGTTCTCTACTAGCAGCGAGAACCTACATTTCAATGACTTCACAAAAGTGATTATTACTATTTAACAAGTCCTACTGTTTTTCAAACTACACGCTGCTTTTTATAAATTGGACACGCCTATGTCGGTGCATGAAATGTCCATATCTGAGATTCATATGCAAACCCATGCATGCAGGTTTGTCTAGCATGCATCCCTTTTCTCGTGGGGGAGGGTATGGGATACTGTAGTCACCTGTTTTCTTTACACTGTTCTTCTTTTTTTTTTTTTTTTTTTTTGTGGTTGGTTTGTTTGTTTGTTACTTTTCCTATCTTAGTCCCTCCAAACTCCACTCCCCATAACACAACTCATGTTTTGAAACCTCTCTCTCTCCTCTCTCATTCTCTCTCTCTCCTGCCCCCTCAACAAAAACATCCGTGTTCCCTATTTCCTCATTTGGTCCCCTGTTGTAAAGCCCCAATCTTTGATCGATGACCAAGCCCCATGCCCTGGGTAAAATGAATTTACCGCCTTGTGTAAACTTTACCATACCTGGCCTCAAGGAAAAAATTTACTGGGGTTTCCAATTAACTCCCTCAGCGATTCTGAATGATACCACACTGGGAAGACTGAATGCCTTTTTCCCTTTGCGTAAATTTTCAAATTTCCAACAATGAGACTAACTATATACAAAGGTAGTTGGTTGGTGGGTGTGGGGTGTTGTGGGGGTTGTGTGTTTTGTTGTGTGGTGGGTTGGGTTGTGGGTGTGGTGTGGGGTGTGTTGGTGGGTGTTTTTGTGTTAGTGAAGTGGAGTCCCCCCCCCCTGTGTGTCTGGTGGTTTGGGTTTGTGTTTTTTTTTTTTTTTGTTGTGGGGTGTGTGTGGTATGTCCTGTTTCTGGTGAATAGAGTTAAAAAATGTGTATGGGTGGGGGTGGTTCCCCCCACTGTTTGTGTGGTCCTGGTGTCCCCTTGGGTTGTCCTCGTGTGGGGGGGGGTTCTGTAATATTGTGGGGGGAAGAAGAAACGTTGGTTTTTTGCGGGTTTTTCGGTGGGTTTGTGGTGGGTGTGGTTTTTGGGGTGGTGGTGCGTGGTGGGTGGTGTGGGGTGTGGTTGGTATGTTTTCGTGTGGTGTGTGTGGTGGGTGTTGGTGTGGTGGTGGGTGTGGGGGGTTGTGTGGTGGTTGTGTGTGGACAGACCCACTGGACAGAACAGAACAGTTTTTTTTTTTTAGTTTTTTTTGTGCATATTTTTTGTCCTTGAATGAAAACCTTTCATTTTTTAATAAATGACCTTCCACCAATTATCTCTCTTTTTTTTTTTTTTTCTCCCATTTTTTTTTTTCTGTAAATTTTGGAAGGGAAAAACAGGGGCCCCAAGAAACGGGGAGAAGAAAAAAAAAAGCCATGTCCCCCTTTCCCTTCTCTTTTTTCAACCCTTTTGGGTACCCAAACATTATCCTCAATCAGCCCTCTTTTTTTGGTGCGTAACCTTTCAGACCTACACACCAAGTTTTCCCGCACCTTCCCCCTTCTGGCACGTGGGCCCAATTTCCCTCCATCGAAAACTTAACAGTGCTCAATCAACGGGGTGGGACACCTGGAAGCCGGGCAACCGTGCGCCGGGCTAATTTAACTTTTACTTCTCCCCTCTTCTCTGCCTCCCCTCCCCTCTCCCTTCTTCTCTTCCTCCTCTCTCTCCCTCCCCTTCTCTCTCCTCCTTCCTTCGTATGGTTTGACTCATCTTTTTCGTCCCTCCCCCCGGCCCCGGGGGCCCTGCCCCAGTCGCCTTCGCCGTTCCCGGAAGTTTGGAAACCCAGAGAAAAACCTTTATTTCCTTCCCCCCCCCCTCTCCCTCAATTAAAAGTAGGTGGAGTCCGTTCCTCCCTTCCCGTCCCCGTTTTCGTCCCCCCTTGTCCCCCCCCTGTCCCCTGTCCCCCCCTGTCCATGTTCCCCCCCTCTCCTCCCCCTCCCTTTCCTTTTTCTCCTCTCTTCCCTCCTCCCTCCTCCCCTCCCTCGCTTCTCTCTCCCTCTCTCTCCTTTTTTCCCCACCCCCCTCTCACCTCCCCCCTCCCCTCTATTTTCTTCCCCTCCTTCTCCTCTCCCTCCCCCTTTCCCTTTTTTTCCCCCTCCCTACCTACGCTACGGAACCCTACAAAAAAACTAAACGGTCCCGCGTCCCCCCCCCCCCAGAACGGTACGTACAGGAACGTAAAAAACGTCCCAAAACTAAAACGTCCCCCACCGCACGCGGCCCTACCCACTCGCGTTGCCCGACGACGTTACGGTTCCCCCCCCCCCCCCTAACGATCCCCCCCCCCCCCCCTCGAAACGACCGGAATACGGGTAAACGACGTCCCCCTCCCCTCTCCTCTCTGCCTCTCTCCCCCTCCCTCTTCCTCTAACATACACCACAACCAACACACCAAACACACACACACCCACCACAAACCACCACACACACACACCAGTGGAGGGAAGGGTAAAAAGAGAGAAAGAGAACAGACCAACAGAAAATCAGAAACGACCAGAAGAACGCAAACAGAAACCCCCCGGCACGAACAGACCCAGGAAGGACAGAAACCCCAGGACGGAAAGAACAAGAAAATAAGCGGCAGTTTTTTTTTTTTTTTTTTTTTCTTTCCCCCTTCGCTTGGGGAAAGGCCCCGGTTGGGGGGGGGGGGGGGGGGGTGGGTTTTTTTTTTTTTTCGTTCCCCCAACCAATCCGAGAATGTGAAAAAAAGGACAAAAACTGAAGACCTGGGTTTTACACAGCCCCTTTTTGGACCCAAACCCCAACAACCCCCTTGCGGCCGTGTTTTTTAAACTTAGATAAAACACACAAAACAAATCTCCCATCTTCCTGCAAAGCTTTGAAAAACACCCAGTTCCCCTTGGTGTAACGGCCCCACAACGTCCCCCTTCCCTGTGTTTTATAACCCCAAACCCTCCCCCTATCCCCGGCCCGGGGTGCCTTTTTTTTTAAGTAATCGTAATTTACCTGATTCAAAGACGGAGAAGGAGAGAGGGGGGGGGGGGGAGGAGGAATTTTTTAAAAGAGAGAGACAAAGAGGAGAGAGAGAGAGAGAGAGATGAGAGAGAAAGAGGGAGAAATGGCACAGGCATGTGGGGGGGTGGGGGGGGGTGCCACTGACCCCTAAATGCCCAACAGAGTTTTATGAGGTTGGGGCAAAAAAAACAGGCTTGAGGTAACGCGGAAATTTGGTGTGGGTTGGGTGGTGGGTGGGTGTGTGTTGGTGGTGTGGGGGTTTGTGTGGGTGTTTGGTGGGGTTGTAGCGGAAGGATGGGGGGGGGGGGGGGTTGGGGTGGGGGAGGGGAACGCGCGCGGCTGGCACAGCGGCGCCAATGCGTGGGGGTGGGTACCGTTTTCGTGCGTGCGGTGCCTGTGTGTGTGTTGGTGTTTTGTGTCTGCGGCGGTGCGTTGGGGTGCTTCTCTGTGTGGTTGTGGGTTGGGTGTGTTGTGGGGTGTGGTGTGGGGCCCTCTCGGCGCCGCCCAGCGGGTGGCGCGCGCGCTTTTGCCGCCTCACTCACACAATTTGGTGTTGCGGGTTTTTTTTACAAACACCACTCCCATGGTGTGGCCAACGTGGGTTTTTTTTTTTCACTTGTGCATGTTTGTTAATCTTCCACGTTTTCGATGAACGACAAGATCCTGAAAAAGGCAGGGAGACCCAGACAATACCCAACGGAAACAGAGACCTGGCTTTTGTGACGGCAGTAGGCCAGGGGTTTGAAAAAAAAAAAACAAAAAAAAAAACGCTTTTTTTCTAATCCCTGTCCCCCTCGGAAAAATCCTCCCCCCCCCAAAAAGCCCCCCCCATACACCACCCAGGCTCCCCCCAGGGCCAACAAGATGTTTGATGGTGGCAGAAGAATTTCACCTGGCCCCATTGGCCAGAAGCTTTTTCTCCGCCTTTCCATCCAAACACCCTTTGCTTTTTTTCTCTTTCTTCAAACACAACTTTTTCCCCCCAGCGCCCCAAATCAAGTCCCCCCTCCGGACCAAGGTCAAATGCTACTCCTTTTGCGCAAAGGTTTTTTTTTTTTGTGTCCCTTTCCCCCCCCCCCCCCCGGCTGAGTCCCCCCGACTCCGTTGGGCGAACTCGTGCCGTTTTTTTACACTGCGCCAAGATCCCCCGCGCTGAAAAAAAAAACCACGGTCGCGCCCCCCAGCAACCCCGCCTTTGGTGCCCGATGTGAGCCTTTTGGGGCAGAAAACTCCCGTCCGCGCAATCCGGTTTTTTTTCCAAAGAAAATTGTCCTGGAAACTGGTTTTTTTTTGCTGCGAGGCCTTGCACCGAAATCACCGAACATCTGGACCACCAACCAGCGGGGCCCGCGCTCCAAATGCTTGTTGTGAAGGGCACAAAAATTCAAAACGAATGGCTATGGTTTTCCTTAATCCTGTTTTTACGCAAAATCCTTCTCCCTCCCCGATCCGCAAAAAGAACCCCGTCCCCCCCCAAAGGATTTATTTTTCCGGGTGGGCACAACTCGGCGCGCATCCGAATGTTTGTTATTTTTTCCCAGAAATGTTTCCTGAACTTTGTTTTTTTCTTCTTTTTTTTGTTGTTTGCCGGAAGGCTTTTTGGCCCAGATCCGAAAGACCCAACAACCAAAGCGACCCCCGCTTCCAATGCCCTGTGAAGCCACTTCAAAAAGAACGAAGCATGTTTTTTTCTTATCCCTGGTTTTTTTACGCCAATCTATCTCCGGATCCGTCCCAAAAGACCAAGTTTCCACCAAGGAAGTCCCCGGAACTGAACTGACTCTGGTGGTGAACCCCCAAGTTTTTTTGTGTATCAACCCAAGCCAAGTCCGGTAGTCCGGTTGGGTCAAGGGTCCGAGTCCGCACTGAACCCCCCCTTTTCAAAAAATTACAACCAAAAAAAAAAAAAAAAAAAAAAAAATAGAAAAAAAAAGAAAAAAAAAAGGATGAAAAAAAAAATTGAAATTAAACATATAAAAAAGTGGGTTTTAAAAAGAAAATACAGCCGAGTATGCCCCAGTTTTCCCCCCATGTCCAAAAATTAGAAAACACGTACCTGATACGCCTTTTTAAAAAATTAACCAAACAAAAAAAAATTTTTAAAAAAAAAAAAAAAATATATTATATTATAATATAATATATTAGAAAGGAGAGAGAGAAGGGAGGAGAGAGAGGAGAGAGAGGAAGAAGGAGAGAGAGAGAGGTTTAAAAACAATAAACAAACCACCAAGTTCCCCCCAACCTAAGACAATGAACCATCCCCTTTGGGAAAACAACCCAAAAACACTGTGTTATTTCAGTATTTTTCCAGCTTGGAGTTTTATTTTTTTTTTCATCGCCAAGAAAGGCTTTCAACTTCTGCTTGCGGTGGGGCGCACCTAGTCCCCCCACCATATTTTACACGCCTTTACACCAAAACAATCCCGCAAAAGTTTTTTTTTTTTTTTTCAAAAAAAAAGGAAACCCAACACCCTACAACAATGATTTTTTTTGTTTGAAAACTTTGAATTAGAATTTAATGAATTAACCAAGCCCAAAGACCGATATAGAAACCAATTTTGAAGAAAAGGTGGTCCCCTTTCGTGCTAACGAACTCCCAAAGCGGAATGTCCCTTGACCTAACGCATTAGCCAAACCGCGCACCTGGGTCACAGAACCTTGGAAATACCTACCTACCAAATTTGTGGGTTGTTTGTTGTGGTCGGGTGGGGTGTTGTTGGGTTTGGAAAAACAACGGACTTCCAAAAAGCTTTTCCACGAAATCCCAGTCAGGCGGGTCCCCCCCTTTTTGAGTTTAAAGAGTTTTTTTTTTTCGCGGGTCCCACCCCGCCCCGGTCGGAAAGGCCCACTCCGGCGGACGGAATTCCCTCCCCCCCACACAGCACCTGCAAGTGACACGCCTTTTGGCGGTTGTTTTTTTTTTTTCGCATGTCCGGTTGGCTTGGTTTTTTTTTTTTTTTTTTTTTTTTGACATGAGCAATCAGCACGTGAAGGGGCCCTCCCCCTCCCAAGGCGATTGGACAAACCCCTGAAAGGCCAACAACACTGCCTTTTGTTTTTTTTTTCATCCCCCCGCCCTCCGCGCTTCGGAGAAACCCCCCGCGGGAAAACGTTCCCCCCCCCCACAAGCTTTGTTTTTTTGCAATCTGACCATGGGGCAAAACCAAAACCCTGTTTTTGCGAAGAGATTGGAGGTAAAAACTGGGCCATCACCCGTACAATACAAGGCGGGGTGCCCCTCTCCCTTTCTCTCTCTCTCTCCCTCTCTCCCCTTCTTTCCCCCCTCTTGCCCCTTCCCCCTTCCTCTCCCTCTCTCCTCCTCATCCTGCCTTCTCTCATCTCTCTCCTTCTCTCGCCGTCTTTTTGGCGCGGTTTTTTTTGTTTTCATGAGATTTATGTTTGCCCCCCTCTCCTTTGGTAAAGTTTGGGTACAGCTATTTGGGTTTGTGAAACAAACACACACAACCACACCCACCACACACACCCAACAACACAACAACCCTTCCACCAAGTTCACACCTTCCTCATCTACTCACCCCTTCTTGTGGTGTGTGTGGGGTGTGTTGGTGTGGATTGGTGTGGGTTGGGGGTGGGTTGTGGTGTGGGGGGTGTTTGGGGGTGTGTGTTTGTGGTGCGGCGCGGCCAGGCGTTCGCGTTTTTTTTTTTGTGGGGTGGTGGGTAGCGTCGGCAATGGGTTTGGTGATTGGGCCCGTGTTGGGTTGGTGTGGTATTTTTGTTTTGGCCGTGGTGGCGTGTATTGTATTGGATAGTGTTTGGGGTGGGGTTGGTTGGGTTGGGCGCCGTGTGGTTTGGTGGGTGGGTGTGGGGTGTTTTGGGTTTGTTTGTGGGTGTTGGTGGGTGTTTGTGTGGTTGTGGTGTGTGTGCGCCGCGCGCAAACAAGGCGGGGGGGCCCGGTTTTTTTTATGGTGGTTGTGTGGCGTGCCCCAATGTGTGGGGGAGTGGGCCGTGTGGGTGTGTGTGGTGGTGGTGGGGGGGGGGGGGGGGGGGGGTGGGTGGGGGGGGGGGGGGGGGGGATCCAACCTGAATAAAAGAGGAGAGATAAGGAAGAAAAGAGATAGAGAAGAGGAGAGTACAACTCTTCCCCCTACTTCCCCACACCTAATCCTTTTGTTTTTTTTTTTTTTTTTTTCCCCCTTTTTTCTTTCTTTCAAGTCCCCCTTTTTTCCCGTGGTTTCCCTCTGAAAAACCCCCACAAATTCGCTTCAAATGTCCCCATTTTCAAACCCCCACCCCGCCCCCCCCACCCTCCACACCCACAAATTACCCCCCTCCCCTCTCCCACCCTGTGCCTGTTTTTTTTTGCGCCTCCCCCCCCCCCTCCGGTCCGGTCACTGGGGTTCCACTCTAATTCTTTTCTTTTCTCCCTCCTTTTTTTCATCTTTCCCTCGAATTTGCGCCTTTTTTTTTTCATTACTCCTTTCTCTCCTCCTCTCTCCACCCCTCCTTCTCCCTCCTCTCTCTCTGCTCCTCTCCTCCTCTCCCCTTCCTCCTTCTCTCTCTCTCCTCTCTCCCTCCTCTCCCCTCTTCTCCCCCCCCCCCCCTCTCCCCCCCCCCTCTCTCTCCTCTCTCCTTTCCCCTCCTCTCTCCCTTTTTTTTTCCCTCTTCTCCTCCTCCCCCAATGAACCCTTTTCCTTGTTGATCCCCCTTTTCCCCTTTATCTTTTTTCCGTATCCTCCCTCGTCCCTCAAATTTAACTGTTTTTTTAGTGTTTTGTTAGGTTTGAAATGCATTTGGCCGCCCCCCGCAAAATTTTATTTTTTGTTACCTTAAACATGGGGCCTCGGTCGGGCCCTTCAATCCCCCTGAAAATGGAAATTCCCTCCTTGCCCTCCCCTCCCCCCATTCTCTCCTCTTCCTCCCCTTCCCTCTCCTCCTTCCCTCGTCTCTTACC